>ML792487.1:31302-60012 GCA_009831015.1 Picea engelmannii | reverse complement strand
CTAAAAAAAACAAACTGACCTGAAGGAATGCTCCAGGTTTGTCCTGTGTGTAATGATTGTCTTAGCTGATTGGAGGGAGGAAACCCGCACCAAATTATCCAAGAGCTTCTCGTAAACAAAAAGCTGCAGTGCTCTTCAAATATTATTACAGGACAAACAAGACATAAAAAATTTACAACAATCTTATGATTTATAAATCTTCACAGTTGGATAAATCTGTATGCAAAGATCTATACAAAATGATTCAATTGGTGAAGAAGAGAAATCTGTCATGCATTAACTGAAACTAAGTGATTTCTGTACTTTGAAAATAATGAAAGAGATCAGAAATGGATAACACATTAAATCAAATTATATCATCCTGCAATAGATTATGATAGCTAAAGTAGTCTATAATCAACTGCAAACTGATATACATAAAACTTGAAACAAAAGATTGATATATTGAAAGCGAAAGCTGTTACAAAACATAAAATTTCATCTCAGTCTGTATCAGAAATCCATAGCCTGGTTCTCCCACAGGTGAGGATGATCCTTATTACAAAAAATAATAAGTATTTAAAGACCTTCCACAGGGTAAAACATCCATGTGGAAGTTATCAAAACTGTTTACAGAAAATCTGGGAAAATATCCCAAGTTTGACTAAACTAACAACCTAAAATAAAAAATATATCACACAAACATCTCCTAGACTGCCACAACAAGCCCCATGCAATTCGAATGTACCTGAAAGAGGTAAAAAATGGACAAGTTAAGAGGATATTTTATTGATAGAATTGATAAAAATCTAATCCTAAAGACTAGCTACAGAATCTTGCGATTCTGTAGCTGGTCTAAATCCAACACATAATCATATTAAACCAATTAAAAACTCAAATAATTAAATTCACACTATTAAACAAATATCAGATCATTCAAATCAAAATTGTTATACTAATTTAAGAGCAAACAAGACTAAGATCAATCAAACGAATACATAGATGCATGTACTCTTTTCCATATGTTATCACAAATTCAGGTATACAGAATCACATTGGATAACCGACATTAATGAAATCGATTCATAACCAATTGAAATCACAAATAGTTGCTTCAACTATCCACAAGATCACTTCGAATCCAAACCAAATTAATAGGATCATTTTCTCAAATTGATCGCACTATAACATAACAAACGATCCATGCTATTAGCGAATCAAATCAAAACTGGTATGTAAATTATCACAAATGAAATCATAATGGAATCAATCGGTTGATAACAGGGTCTGTAGGACTTGTTCAATCATTTTTTATTGCTAATTGGGGCAAACAAAATCGATTGACATTGAACGAAATCATTTCTTGAATTCATTTATTAACCGAATTTTCTCATATGAATTCGACAGAGATAACATATGTCAATCTGAGTTAACCAAATCGTTTTGAAAATTAAAATCAACAGAGCGACATCAAGTCTATTTTCGATATGAATCCAACTCATAAAAATAATCATGCTAACTCAAAATATGCAACAATCCAATCAAAACAAGAGCGAATTGAACAGTTTGAGTTTGACATAGTCATTGTGAATCAAAACAGTTCCATGATTTGGGCGCAGAGATCTTTTGTACAGTTCAGATATAATCCAAATCCAAATGAAAATGTTGAAAAAACAGAGTCGTTTTTCCAATTTAATAGACTACATCATATTTATCAAGCCAATTCAATCCTATGAAATCATTTCAACAACCAAATCACAAGAACTAAATTAGAGCTGTTGATATCCAATGACAACAACATCATGTTGAATCAAAACAAAACCGTTTCCTAATTTTGGCATAAAAACCTCATGTTCAGGTTGAATACAAACAAAATCCAAGCGAAAACAAACACCATTTATTTCGTTAACTCAAACCAACAAACAAACGAATCAAAACTAGTGAAGACCAAACAATTGCTAAACTGGGCACGACCAAATCGTGTAACCAAATCATAACTTCATTTAATTTTAGCAAAATGAAAAAAATGTACAGGATCCACAAAACTATGATAGAGTCATTTCGAATGATGGACAGAGCTATTTGAAAACCAAACTCAAATCATTATATTAATCCTAGCAATTCACAAAACGAAATTGATATCGAAATTCATACCTGGATGATGAGCAGACAACTTGATCATAACAGTTTGGAATTGACGAAGGCTGTAGCCGATTCGACATTCCTAAATACGATGGAACCAGTGGTTTTTTGCTTCTTATCATTTGCTTGAAGCTTGTCCCTTTGGCTTGTCAACACTGCAACTTGGTTTTCCAATGATTTGATTTTCGACTGTAATAAGGGAACATCGATATAGTAACATTCCAACCACACATTACATTGGTCGCATGACGACTGCCCGGGATTCAAAATTGCAGGTGAGGGTTTGGTTAAATCACCGAGGGTTTTACTAGGAAGCTTGATCCCTGGGTAAATAGGATTTTTCTTTAAGCACGAGGGCAAATTAGAAATGAAGTCATAGGGTGGCTCGGAGCACAGACCTTGGGAGTAAGGGTACTCACTAGATAGGAATCGTTCGATGTCAGAGTCTAAGTCTTCACTAAGGACTATAGGATTTTGATCAACACTAGGTTTAGGTTTATTTCTATCAAGTCTCGATATAAGTCGAGCATTCTTTTTACCTTTGCCGTCGACAATAGGGTTACCTTTAACCTTTTTACTCACAGGATTTTTTATAGCCTCAACCTTGTCTGCTAAGACGTCGGGTAGGTCGATATCAGGGTCAACTGAGGGTTTGGGAGAGGGAAATAGGACATGGAAAGGCACAGGTGGCCTGACCTTAGTTTCACTAACCACAGGCTTGTCAATTTGGACAGGCTCTGTATCAGCAAAACCATTTCGAGAGATAAAAGCTTGCCAACTATCACCGTGGAGTTTTAAGTGGTGAACAACGATGAGTCTGATCAGGCCGTGGTGGAACAAGCTACTATCAACCTTCTCTCGTTTAAACCTCTTAGCCATTTTATAAAGACTACGATGGAAATAAAACATCACGTTCAATGGATAACCCATAAAATTCATTAACAGTCGAAGGTGATAAAGAAAAACCAGTCCATACCGACCCTCATAGGTCACGAATTGTTTAACCACCATCAAAAGATCATGCCACCTTGGTTTAAGAGTGGAAATGGGCATACCTCTATCACAGGATGTGACCTTTCGTGAGAGGAACAATAATGGCCATGCAACCTCCTCAACTTTATAGTTTTTAAACCATCATTGGCCCGTGGCTGTTAATCCTTTGGCAAAGCTGATGAACTCTTCACTGATTTCAAGCTGAATGTCACCTATATTGGCCCTACACCCATCAAAAGTTAGGGTGAATTGGTGTGCAACAAGTAGATTAAAACCCTCAAACCTCTGTACAAACGTAAGCCAACCATTATCTTGCAAATCTTTTCGGGCATTATCGAACAGTAGCAGGGCTTGACTACTGTTCAGCTCAATTCGCACCACCGGTGCCATAGAGCCGAGAAGACAGTAAGCGATGTGAACGAGCCAAGGTTTGAACGCGTCATACACAAGAGTAGAACGCTTACCTGATGATAGCAGAGGTGAAACAGGGATAGAGGTAAACATTAATGACATCGTGCGAAGGTGGTGGAGCTATTTCTGCCATGCAGAATAGTCATTACCATGGTACAAATGCCAACACTTTCAACTATTCAAATCACAACACATATGTGTTACAACTATGCCATTTCAATCAATCAATCAAAACCTTTGGTAAATGGATAAACCATTCACGCAATCAAAAGTTATGCCATAGTTTTAAAAACCAAACACACAAATCGAAACCAATACCAAGGGTTTGAATATGCGACATGCGGTGTATAGAACGATTCATACCAAGAATTTAACCAATGTGCCAATGCATTTTTATGTATACCAATGCGCCAAGTGGATTGATCAAAGAACATGCAAATCCAATTCCCAATGTATCACAAACTCAATGAAACAAAATTACACAATCAATCGAAGAACGTGAAATGAGTACAGATCAAAAGGTCTTGCCAACCGTATAATGATAAGTAAAATGTAAACGCAGGTGGGCATATCGACAAGAAGGATAACGACAATTCAATAATGATTTTAATGCAACTTCTAAAGACCAAGTTTTCACGCTTACATTCGTGAAAACAAAAATGAAGGTAAGTGTGCAAGTAGTGCAAAAATAAAAGTGTCGTTTATTTGAGAATTGTGATGAAAAATTAAGATTTGCAAAACATTGGTGTAGGCAACTTATAAGGACAGTGGAAAATGTGAATTGGCTGCCAACAATGGCGACACACTGGTAGAAGCAGTTATATTTGCCAAAAGAACAAATTCAGATTAGGACAACAAAGATAATTCTAACTCAAAAACAACAACCAAAAAATCGTATAAACATCATCATTAACCAACTATTCCAGCAGTGTTTTAAAAGATGAAAACAGATAACAGTCTTAAGACCAACGAGTCACAATATTAAAGATAGAATCTCCAATACTGTTGACAGAGCCACTGCTACCAACAAGCGTCCATAGCTTCGACAGGGTTGCCATTTAACCCACTATGACATCTGTATCCTGCCAAGAAGTTTTGGATCATAATAAAGGACATTTTAAGGTCAAGAAGTTTCTTATTTGCAAATTTTCATAAACCTGACATTGCTTCGCTGCCAGCAGGCCTATTCAGTACCCCATCCCAGTTGTCTTGGCATCATGCATGCATTTACCCACTACCAATGGACCTGTTCAGCATCCCGGTGGGTTTACAAGCACTTCCCACAACTCTTTTATGTTTTAATTTTTTAAAGATATATGATCAAGAGGGGTGACGCTGAAAATTACGATATTTTAAACATATTTTCTACAGACCTCAACATAATTTTTTAGAACTGTCCTTCATTAAGATCCAGAGATGATTTATTTACAAAACCAACTTCCTAAGGCAGAGATACATCTTTTGAGTCATTCCCTTAAGGAATAGGGACAAAGTAAAAAGATAATAGATGATCATGACAAGCTTTACTCAGAGATCGAAATCAGTCAACTTCTTTCAAACAACAGACTTTTTGCCAACACAAATATAAATTTGAGAAATATACCATTGATTTTTATACACTTTTCTTAGCAGTTATTTCAGCGAAGGAATTTTCTGTTTTCTTTGTCTGAAAAGCTCAGTATACAGGTATGTGTATTTCCAAAAACACAAACTAATAAACTCAAAGGAAAAATAAAAAACAAAAGCAAAAGAACAAGCAAACAAAAGAAAAATATGTACATATCATACAAGGGTTGTCATCAAGCAAAGTATCTTTTCAAGGCTTGGCCATTCATTGGATAGGTGTCAGGCTGCCCCTGAAGATTCTGCAATCAGAAAGAACTAGGACCCATTTTTTCAGCAATTAAAAATGGTCCAAGCCATAAGTTTTGAAATTTCATGTGCTCTCCCTTTCCCTCATGCAGTTTTTCCCATTTCAAGATGAGATCACCTACTTCAAAATTCCTATCAGAAGTAGAGTTAGAATCGAACCAGCTTTTAACCAACAGTTGATGCTGATCTAACTTACGTGTAACTTGGGCTCTTACCTCTTCTACCTTCATCAAAGCATTAATTTGGTTTTCCAAAGGGGGACAATCTTCTTCTTGGATTTTATGTGACAACTGTAGCGAAGGAAGAAGAATGTGAGGTGGCAGAATTGCTTCTCTGCCATAAATGAGAAAAAAGGGGGAGTTACCTACAACATCTTTTGGTGTTATCCTATCAGCCCACAACGCGTTTAATAGTGCATTGTGCCAATTATTGTGATTTTCAACCACCATTCTCTTGATGATTTTAATCAAGTTCTTGTTTGTTGATTCTGCCAATGTGTTGCCCTGAGGGTAATAACTAGCAGAATACTTCAACTTAATTCCTTTTTCCAAAGCGAACTGGCTCATCTCAAGAGAGGAAAAGTAAGAAGCGTTGTCGAATACCAAACAGTCAGGAATACCAAAATGAGTGATAATATTCGAATTTAGAAAGGCAATTACCTGACTGGTGTTGATAGTTCTTAATGCAGCAGCTTCGGACCATCGCGTAAAGTAATCTGTGGCTGTCACAATAAACTTGTGTTGTTGTGAGGATGGGGGATTGATTGGACCTATGATGTCAAGGCCCCATTGCTAAAAAGGGGAATCTACTGAAATGGGCTGCAAAGGAAAGGCTGGTTTTTGTAACTGCCTTGATGCTTTCTGACAAATGGTACATTTACGACCCAAGGCATGGGAGTCTCTAAAAAGCATGGGCTAGTAATAACCGGCTCTTAAAACCTTATGGGCAGTGGTGTCACCACCAAAATGGCCACCAGCTTCTCCTGCATGCAACTCTAGCAAGACTTTTTCTGCTTTGTCTTTTTCAAGACAATGCATCAGTATGCCGTCAAAATTTTGACGAAACAGGATACCATTAACCAGATGAAAGGAGGTAGACTTTAATCTCAACGCTCTTCTTTTAGCGGGATCCAGGTGACAGGGGGATGACCCATGTTTAAGACAAAATCTTATATCGCCATACCAAGGACTGACAGGGTTTTGTGTGCAACTGATTGGATTTTGATCATGTTTTCCTAGGTTTGACGTATCGCTTTCTTCTTGTTGTCCTGCTTCTGAATCAACAACTAACTTGCATAACCCCTGGCCTCTCACTATCTGAGCTGGGGTGATTTCTAAGTCGTACTCCTGCAAGGAGGTGACCTAGTTAGCCCTATTTTCACCTATTTCCTTTTGCACTAATAGGTTCCTGACGGCTGGGTAGGGGACAATGACTTTCGTCCTTAACTTCAAAAGATAGGACTGGAAGTGCTTGACTGCTTTGAAAACAACGTAGGCTTGTCGATCTACTGATGGGTAATTAAATTCAGCGCCTTTGAAAGCAGAGCTCATAAACAACCAATATATATTAAACATTGACATGGGTTCTAGAAATTTTTGGTAGGCATGTATGTTTCACTTCATTGCCCCTTTCCACCAAAAATCATGAAGACCCAATTCATGGTTAGTAAGATATAGGCAAAAGTATTGTAGGTGACGATGTATAATTTGTCTAAAATTATGAACTAGATTTGTGATAATTTTTTTTGGATATGTTCATCTCATTATGGTGCTTTTCTCCTCCAAAATTTACGTATACCAAGTTCATGGATTTTAGGATATGGTGAAATCATTTCTCTACTCCAAACATATACCAAGTCACAGAGTCTCCATCTTATTCTTTACTCACTTCAGCTACACTTTGCAAATCCTTTCCATAAGAATGTAACTACATCATAAAAAGAATCCCTAGGGAAATTAGCAATTGCCTTTCAATGCATAATAAATATGAGAATTTCGAACAATGAGATAGCCAAGGATAGGACCAAAGATCTCCCCAATAAATCAATTTCCTTTGAAGAGATAAATGATTGTGGTAGATAGTCCAAAAACAAACAAGAACGTATAATTTCCTTTCAGGAATCACTCGTTTGATGCATTGTATTTAGATTAGGTAGCTTTTGAAAAGATATATCATGGTGAACCATTGTGCTAACACTTTCTATTGTCAAAGTCAACTAAAAACATGCATAGGCCATTGCAACAACAAATTAAAAGTTTTCATTTCCTATTCCCCTCCAAATCCAAAAGTTGTAGGTGATTGTGCAAGATTTTTTTAAAATTATGAACTGAGTTTGTGAGAAATTTGGTGGGTTTGTTCATCTCATTGTAGTGCTTTTCTCCTCCAAAATTCGTGGATACCCAGTTCATGGATTTTAAGATATGATGAACTCATTTTTCTTCTCCAAGAATAGATCAAGTCATGAAGTCTCCTTCTGATGCTCTACTCACTTCAACTTCACTTTGCAAATCCTTTCCATAAGAATGCAGCTACATTAGAAAAACAATCCCAAAGGAAATTAAGAACTGCCTTTGAATGCACAATAAATATGAGAATTTCCAACAATGAGATAGCCAAGGATAGGACAAAATATCTCCCAAAAAGTTTAATTGCCTTTGAAGAGAGAAACGATTGTGGTAGACAATCCCAAAACAAACAAGAGCCTATAATTTCCTTTCAGGAATCACCTGTTTGATGCATTGTATTTAGAGTAAGTAGCTTCTAAAAAGATCTATCATGGTGAACCATTGTGCCAACACTTTCTACGATAAAAGTTAGCTCAAAACATGCATAGGCCAAAGTAGTAGAAAAACAAAAGTTTGCATTTCCTAATCCCCTTCAAATCCAAAAGTTGTACATGACTGGACTCAAAAGAGTGATCCCAATAAATCTGTTCAAAAGGAGGAACGAAAAATGCATCCCTACAAGTTTTTTATTTTTATTTTTTTATGAATAGAGGAATGAGGCCAAAGTAAGTGCAGAGTCACCAACAAAAGGATAAGATTTCAAGATTGATGTCATGGAAGCGAAGATGAAGGCAAACAAACATGGCCAATGATTAAAGCATATTGTCAATGGTAAAATATTTGCATGGAAGACTAGAAGGGAGAAAAATTTGAGAAAGTCCAAAATATCTATGAAGAAGTACCAAAATATGCCTAAATTTGGAGACAGATCTTCAACAGTTAAGAAAAATATATATGTCTCTTTAAACTTTTTTTCAAGCCACCCTAATTGTCAAGGGAAACACTGCATAGTCCTGAAACATATATCCACCAAAAAGTAGATAAAATAATGAAACTTGTTACAGGTTGCCACAAGAAATGAAATGGATAACCTTAAGCTTGAATATATTTAGCTCCATCCTTTCCATGGAATTTTTTTGTAGGATTGACATTGCCCAGACTTGTGACATTGATGCATCCACTTTGTGAAATTATTGTTTCATCCAATTTAGAATGGAACGATTTTTTTTTGAAGAGAGTGCTCCCTTTTGTGAGAGTTTAATGCATTCAAAGGCTACATTCTTCATTATCCCAAGTAGGTCAGACCCAATATGGAAATACAATGGGTTGGGCATGAGTTTGTTGGTGAATTCACATCGATATCAAATATACCAACCATTCCTTCTCATTGATTTCTCATTATTCTCCATCTATTAAATATTGAATGAGAGATAAATATTGTTAAGTTTTTCAACCCTCCAAGTGTCCACCTCTAATGCAATATTCACATGGGAAGGTCAACTTAGCAGTGGTTTATTGGAATCAATTGCATGTAACTATCAATCCATCTTATCTGCTAGTTGTTGTTGACAAAGAATAATAGTGCATATTAACATACCCTAAATAAAATGAATCAAGACTCCAATGAATATAGTGGCCATCCATTCTATCAGGCTAACCATAAGAGGAAAAAAAACAATAATCTCTAAGCTCTGCAACATATATTCCTCCTAATGAACTCAATCAATCTCATCATCATACATAATGTGAGATCTAGCAACACTTGTTTGATTTCCTCCTTCAAACAAATTTAGCGGTTGTTTCAGATCCAAATAATTAAAATGAATGCAGGAGATGGAGAGATTACATGATGTATCTAACTCAAAGAAGGAAATCAGATATTTTCCTTGATTTATGCATAAAATCATGGGTCCTTCACAAAATATGGGATGCGTCTTTATCTTCTCAGTTGTTTTTTTTTTGCATTGAAATCTTGTTGTTAACATTTTAGTTGACCATATTCAACAACACTTTTAGAATCATTAACAACTTATTCACCCACATCTTCAACTGAAGCCAATGACAAAGAAAGATATGTACTGGCAATTGCAAAGTTGGATGCATCATCTACTGTCTCATGATAAATCATTTGAAAATACAACATGCGACCATGAAACCACGACTTAGTTTCCATGACACCAACCATATTTCAAAATTGATTTCAAGGTCACATCCTCTGTATACTCTGGAATAGTCATCTCAAGTTCTAGAAATGTCTACTACTATGTTTCTTCCCTAATGTGCTGAAGTTTATGTGTTTGAATTTTGGTTTAACAGCCTTTCCCTGTCCACCTAGTTCGAGTTTGTTGCAATCTGATAGGTGATAAAACATGTCATGGTCATGTAGAACATCCTCCAAGTGACATATTTCAATTTGGTGTTGCATTAGTATGAAAACCAATGACGATTAAAAGATATGCAGTTTATTGTAACACCAATAATCAAATGTGGAAGAGACATGCATATTACCATTTTTTACAAGGGAATCATTTCGAAGAGTCTAAGAGGTAGCATAAGAACATGAGGTGTTTAAAAAGTATTAAAATATATGAATGTTCCCCCCCAGTTGAAGGTTTTTTTCATCCTCGAAAAAATGACAAATAGGAAGGGCATAGGAGAGCAACAAAAATGGACATAATAAGCACATGAAATTTTCCAAATACACTCTATAATACTCAAATATTTTTTTATTAAATATTTTAAAGGAAACATACCTGCACCTACTTGAAAGGTCCATCAAATCTACAACAAGTATATGACATCTTTAAAGGAAGGAGAGCTGAGTCGATCCACAATGGGGGGAAAACTTGATGAGAGAGAATGATGTGGAACCTAGATCATGTGAGACTTGGAATTTGTAGCATAATGGGTTGTAACTAAGATATGAAATAATCTTTTGATGGAGCAACCAATTTGTAAATCTATGATGCAAAGAGTAACTAGACTTGGATGGAATTTTTATTTTAACTTTTATTTGCAAATTTTGTCTGCCAACATGTTGGTTTTCAAATAATATTTGTTTGATTGTGCGCAAAGAGTTTTCGCAATAGAAAATTATTAAGCCCAAGGAATGCCCGCCAACAAGATGGTTTTCAAGCACTCCAAGGTCTGATGGCACCATCAGATTTTTATTTGAGGAAAGGGATTGTGATCACAAGGTAGCTTAGCATTGTAAGTGAGTTGAGTGAAATTATTGCATGGGTTGGGTATGGCTGGAGCATAAAAAGTATGAAAGTCTTGTAAAGGAAATTAAATTGGAGTTATGATGTGTATAAGGTCATAAAAAAAATATTTGGCTTTAAGGTCGATCACTTATGAAAATGAAAAGTCAAAGAAAATGAAAATTCATTACAATCTTTCACAAACAATCTTGCAAATATCCATTGATCATTGCATATTTTTTCAGTGTTATAAGAAGCATTTGGTGTCATATGGTGCAATGGATTTTTTTTTTGGCATTCTAAGGTGCTTTTATTTTTGGCGATATAGGGCGTTTTTTAATTTTGGCGTATAAGGTGTTCTTTTTGTTTTTTGGAGATATATAATGCATATTGTTTCTTTTTTTTTGGTGATGTAAGGTGTAATTGCACTTACAACTCAACAATGTCTAAAATCATTAGCCTATTTAATGATTTTGACAAGTTAGAAGGTTCAAAGAACTATAAAGCATGGAGTTAGCACATTCAAAGCACTCTCATTTACAATGAATCATGGAAAGGAATTTGTAATGAAAAACCTACAAAACCAAATGATGTTGTTCCATTAGCAAGATGTGAGTTGAAAGATGAAAATGCCTTAACACTAATTCAAAGTACTGTTTCCGATGAAGTTTTTGTGGACATTGAAAATTGCAGTGATTCTTGGTAATCTTGAAAAACACTTAAAGATTTGTTTTGTTCACAAACTGAATCTAAAAGAAGTGATCTTCAATTAAAGTTATTACAACAAAAGTTAGTTGTTGGGGGAGATGTAATGGAATATATTTCAAGACTAAAAAATATGAAACAATAGATTTCAAAGGTGAGTTTTGCTAAAATTGAACATAGTTTGATGGTTACAATTTTGATCTTGGGTTTGCCATAATCATAGAAGAATTTCTTGGAAACATTACAGATTACAGATAAGTTGGAAAAAATAACTTTTCATAAACTTGGTGAGATATTAGTTATTCATAAAAATTTTGGTAAGAAACAACAATCATGAGAGTATGTTTTGGTTGCAAGCACAAGCAAGAGCACTATTGAAAAATGTATTTCTTCTACAAAAGTAAATGAGCATAAAGAAAATGAACATCAATATAATACATCTCAGTATTCAAATTGAGGTTGTGGTCAAGGCTGAGGAAGAGGTAGAGGAAGAGGAAAAGGCAGAGGTAATATGTCTTGGACTAAGAAAGATTCAAAACAAGAAGAACAACACCAATCACAATCAACTGGAAGAGGAAGAGGCGAGAAAACAATAACTTGTTTTCTTTGTAATAAGATTGGACACTACGCCTCCGATTATTGCATTCCTTATGAGAATTTAGGTAAATAGAAAGAATCTTCTTCAACACAATATGCAAATACATATGAAAATTAGAATTATGATTATGTTTTTACAACAAACAAAGTTCAAACAAGTTACTCTTTCAGAAATGATTTTGAGGATGTCTGGATCAATGATATTGGTGCAACTCAACATATGACATACATGAAAGATTTATTTTGGACTTATCAAGATTGTAATTTGAGTTCATTCTTTCTAGCAGATGACACTAATTGCATACCACAGGGAAAAGGTCGAGTAAAGGTGTCTTTACTAGGAATTGGGTAAAGTATAATCTCAAATGTTTGGTATGTTCCCTCTTTTAAGAAGACTTTGTTATCTTTGATTTTGATTTGCCAGTTAGTGCATCACATAGTAATTGAGGATGGAGTTATTAAAATCAACTCAATCAATGACAATTATAAAATAATGATTATAGGTTACGAGGATGGAAAACTTATTATAATGAAAGGCACAATCATTCCAAGAATGAAATATTTTGCAAGATTAGTAGAGATAGGCATTACACCTATTCGATTATGGCATGTTCATTTTGGACACTTGAATGTTGATAATCTTATTCAGCTTCAAAAAAAAGGAATGGTAAAGGGATTTCCCACATTTCGGAAGGAAAATGCAACATGCCAAGCTTGAATTTATGGAGAACATAGAAGATTATCATTTGCCACAAGAACTTGGAGGGAAACTAGGATGCTACAACTTGTTCACATTGATATTTGTGGATCTTTGGACAACCCACTCGATGGGAGAAGAAAGTGTTTTTTACTATTTAGTGATAACTTCAGTAGGATGGTTTGGGTGTATTTTTTAAGAGAAAAATTGGAGGCATTAAAATAGTTTCAATCATTTTAGAATTTGGTTGAAACTGCAACTAGGGAGAAAATCACCACTTTGTGTATAGACAATGGAGGTGAATTCACTTAATCATATATTGATGAACTAAGGTCTGTAACACTAGTCTCAAGCTAGGGTTTAATAGACGTAGTTACAACAATGACCAACATGGTTACCAAAGGGGGAGGGATTGGAACCCCCTCCTACAAGCAGGTGGTGGTGGACAGAGGGAAAGGCCCATGCGACATCGGTTTCAAGGAACCTTTGACAGGCACCTCGGGACCAGGATMAAAAAAGAATCATGAGGGAAACCAAGGAGAAAGTGATTGCGTAGGGGAAGATGCTAGAGAAGCCCAGAACGATACACAATAAATGGCAAACCCCGGTGGGGTAGATGGGTGCAACCCATGTAAACCTAAGAAAACATTGATCCCCAAAGTTATACTGGAAGACCCCCAAACACAACTCTTTTGGGATGAGATGAAGACACATGCATTGATATGCAAGTTCATGGGTCTGTGGCCCACAAAAAAAACATTACGCATTTGGATAAAATACCAATGGAAGCCGAGTGGAGAAGTTGAAATTCACCTGGGATAGAAAGGATTCTTTACAATAGTATTTATGAACCTGGAGGATAGATATAAAATATTTGAGGGGGGCCATATTTACACACCTCAACGGGGATATAAATGTGGCCATGGAAGGAAAACTTCTCCCCAAAGAAAGAAACATTCAAAAATTTCCCAGTCTGGCTGAGGCTTTACTCCTTATCGCTAGATTACGGGTTGCCATCCACTTTCAAAGAAATAGGGAATAAGTTGGGAAAATATGTCAAGACATCGAAAGAAACATTAAAAGGAAGATACCCATCCTATGCAAGGATCTTCATAGAAATGGATGTCTCGGGGGCGCTCCCAGAAGCCATAAGCTCGAAGTTTAGGGATGAGGAATGGACACAGAGCATAGACCACGAACATATCCTGTTTCAATGCAGAAGATGTCATGAACACAGACACCTACTAAGAGAATTCCCTCTCAATAAAAAACAAATATCGAAAAACACCAAACAACAGGAGGATGAGGATGGGTTTGTGAAGCCAAATCAAAAAAGCGGAGGAAACAAAAGACAAGGCAAGGCCCCAACAAGAAGCAACCCAGAAAACAGGATTAGAATAGAAGGAAGAGGCAATCCAAAACAAGGGCAATAAGGAGGAAAGGAAAATATAAAATCCAGGAAAATACGAAACAAATGAACAAGCAAATCATGAGAACCTAGAAAATCCAAGTGACAAGGGAGAAGAGGGAGGTAGCGCAAGTCCTATGGAAGGGGGAAACGAAGAGGCCAACGCCCCAATGTAGGAGGTAGACATAGATGATGAGATGACACCAAGCGAGGTAGGAACAAAAGACAAAGATCTCAGAGACATTGTGGAAAGGGAAGGAATAGATCTCTCGAACATACCAGAGAAATGGAAAAGGAAGGGAGTTCACAATGTTCCAGTGGAACAACTAGATCGCATTCAATATCTCTTCCTCCTAAGGGAGGAAGAAAAATCCAAAGGTACCAAGCGCTTTCATAGCAAGATAGGACACCTGGTAATCAAAACATGCGATGGAAAACCACAACACTCACCCAAGCAGGAAAGGCAAAAGAAAGGAAGAAATCAAACAAAGTATCCCTACAAGAACTGGGAGCCTTGCTGATAAAATTAGGTAATATTAAAAATCTCTTCTCCAACTCCCCCCCACATGTTTAAATGAATATTATAACTTGGAATATAAGATGCCTAAACAACCCAAGAAAGCAACAAATCCTTAAAAATAGACTGAGGAAGGGACAACCTGACCTCTGTTTCATTCAAGAGACAAACTGCACACTGGATAGAATGGAAATCATCAGTAAAAAACATTGGAGTAAGTACAAGATGTTGGTTGTCGAAACCCAACAAAAGGCGTGAGGCATTCTCACCTTGTGGAACTCACAATTGGTGAATCTACTTGTAGTAGAAGCCACGAGACATGCATTGTCTATTAACATGCAAAGCATAGGGAACATAATGGAAATTCTATGCACGAATATGTATGGTCCCCAGGTGTAGTCCCTTCCTTTCCTCGTGCAGTCCCTTCCTTTCCTGCCTGGTGGACATGTTTGTGTGATCGATCTAGCAATCAATCAAAAAATAAAATAGACTGAGTGTAGAAACAACATATATAAGCATCGGTGTCTAAATCCTTTCACTGCATCTCACATGTCTATCTCATCTGGGTTCATTCCATGCAACACATCTTGTGGTGTGTTTGCTCATTTTCATCATTTCGTCCACCTCTCCCCTCTTGAGATGTCTCTATCTATATATTTCCTCTCCTTGTCTCTAGCCTCTCGTTAAATGTTATAGCAGCATCAAGGCGCAAAACCTCAAAGAAATCGATTCAATCCATCCAATCAGAGAGAAACGTCATTGAATGACCATGTTAATAAAGAAGAAAATCCATTTAAGTGCCCATATGAGAAATGATGTCTTCACAAGCATACACTAGAATGTTGTCTGAATTCATCAAATCATTTATGGGGTTGAAGCCCACCCATATCAACAAAATAGTGGTGCCAAGAAAAATTCTTTGTAAAGGAAGGCAAGGTAAGGTAAAGGGTTCATAACATGCCATGCCTCCCCTAGTCTTACTTCCTGGCTTCATCAATGAGTTGGGTTGCACTCAATCTCGTAGGGTAAAGTGGTAAGTGGAAGTCTCACCAAGTTACATGCAAAAAAGTAAGATAGGCTGAGGCGTAGTGGTAAATAGCGAAGGTTAAAGTGCCCTCCCACCCCCATAAGAGATCTCTATGAAGTTCAGGTATGTAGTGATGCAGTTCCAATGATGAAATGATCCAAGATTGTTTTAGTGCCCAGTTTTCCTTCTGACATTCAAAGGTAATATTCTTGGTCTAAAACCCTAATTTAATATTATATCTAGGAGTAATTCATGAATCCTCCATAGTCAAGTTTTGATCCGATGATACAACCCAAGCACGTAAGATAACTAACTAAGTTTCGTAAGTGAGAAATTCAATTAAAGGGTGGTTGAATAACACAACACAGTTGGATAGATGCACATTAAGTAAAGGCAAATAGTATAAAAAATAAAGTAAAGATCCATGTTTCCATAACAAACAGGTAGTCTGTTCCACACTTTATTTATTCTCTTTGTGAGTCTCGGTTATTGGTAGGTTGTAAACATAGGTAGGAATTGTCAAATGGGTCAAATGGGTTTTTTTAAAAAATTAGTAGGCCTAGCTCAAGCACAAGTGATTTGTTTTTCCACGAGGTCTGTTTCGTCTAAGTTGTTACTAATTTCCTATAACTCGGTAGGTTCTAATTGGTCTGCCCTTGCGAGTCCCTGGTTTGGCCTGCTGGCCACGAAATCCCAGGTCTCTATCTGTGGCAATGTGTGACAAATACAACAGAAAGAATGACAGTGGCAGTTAATTTGGCAGTGGTTGAATGTACAACGGTTGATTTCTGGTTCTATTTTTTTTTCTTGTAGCAGATTAATATTTTTTTTCTTTCAAAAATCTTCTCATATAGCAACAGAATAATATTTTTTTTTTTCCAACTGAATTTGTTTTTTTTAATGGCCAAGCCAAGGGTCGATTGGTGGTCAAGGACCAAATTAGAGAAACTCTAAGAAATGAAGGTTGGACAAAAGCTAGATCAACCAATGGCGAGGATTAGAAAAACAAGGCTTTGATACCAAATGTGGCGAACAATGTTGTCCACACATAAGTTATCCAAAATATATGGAATATAAAGTAATACATTTAGGATGAAATAATAATATATTGAGTAAATGTATAAGAATGGATGATATAGTTCATATGTTTACAAATGAGAATGAGGACTCATATATATACCCACATAGGGGTGCCATTTCATAAGAGACATGACCTTCCATCATGAAGGTGTCTCTTCATAACATATTTATTTATTGAGTATTGATTAGTATTGTTTAATCATTGTTTATTTATATTGATGTGTGTGTGTGTGTGTGTGTGTGTGTGTGTGTGTGTGTGTGTGTGTGTGTGTTCATAACACTTTGAACCAACCAGTTCTGTACAAATCTGTACAGGGTGACTAGGGACCCACTGATATGATTTTTTTTTAGAAAAAAACATAAATTAAGGGAGGATTAATAAAACCTAACCTTAGGGACTACTAAAAACTATTTAAAGAGGTCCCCCTTACATTCTCCTTTATCTTTCATTTTCATCCTTTTATTTAAATTTTTAACATTACCATTAATTGATTTAGGATGTTTGAGAGTGGTTCCAACCTCATTGGAATTCATATGGAGAAAGTAGAATTTTAGGTCCCATTCAAAATTCAACAAACTTAATAGTTTTCAGGATTCCAAGATTGGTAGGATTGCAAGTTACAACGTTTCCACTGGATTCTATCATGTATATGTTAAATTTGGTAGCGTCAACGATCATTCTCCAATGAGAGGCCATATGGGACACCCTGAGGCTAGCCAGGGAGATTTGGAGAATCAACCAGTCTTGTGAGGTATTGACAAAATCCAGGGGGAACATACAACCTCTGTGAGTCAAACCAAAAGTTAGGATGAACAAGATTCTATGTAAGTCTAATGCAAAAGTCAGGGGGAACATACAACATCTGTGAGCATAGACAACCTAGTGAAGAATTCAGGGGGAACGCACAACCTCTGCGAGCATAGACAGACTATTGAAAAATTCATGGGGAACGTACAATCTCTATGAACCTAGTCAAGCCTTGTGAGCCATGATAAAAATTCAAGGCATCTAGCAAAAGTTAGGTTGAATATAAAATTCCTATGAGCTAGAAACAAACGATATTCCTAATATTTCAAATGATATAAATGTATTGAGCTAGTGCGTTGGCTTGTGTAACATTATTCACCATGAAGAGAAATTTGAATTGCCTTGTAAAGAGTCGAGTTGTAACTAAAGTCTCAAGTCTAGTTCTATTTTTGAACTAAAGTGTAATGTTGAGTTGTAACTGAAGTCTCGAGTCTAGTTCTATCTTCGAACTAAAGTGTAATGTTGAGTTGTAACTGAAGTCTCAAATCTAGTTCTATCTTCAAACTAAACTGTAATGTTGAGTTGTAACTGAAGTCTCAAGTCTAGTTCTATTTTGAATTAAAGTGTCATGCTGAGTTAAGTCAAGCATGCTTTCACACCCCTATTTCGAGTCCTCTCTACTTCTCCTCCATTCCTTTATAAGGAGAGCTTGATCCCGTCTCCTCAACATAATTGCTATGCAGGGTAAAAGGTGAAGCATTAAAGGCTTCTATACAGAGGCACATATAGACACATCGTATTAGTGTTGTATAGAGGTACATATCAATGCTAAAGAAGCAGCCATAACAATGTTGTACAAAGGTACATATCAATGCTAAAGAGGCAACCATAACAGTGTTGTACAAAGGTACTTATCAGCGCTTAAGAGGCAACCATATCAGTGTTGTACAGAGGTACATATCAGTGCTAAATAGATAGCCATATCAGTGTCATAAATAAGCATATATAGGCAACATATAGAGGCGCATATCAGTCAGGGAGAGGCAGTTTCAACAACCCATATCAGAGATGATATATCTCAGTCTTTGAAAGCAACTAGGATACATTTATATCAGTCAGGTGTCTTAGGTCTCTGTCAGGTCAAAGTAAACTTGGCAAGCTCTTTAAGAGCAGAGTTTTCATGGTGGATGTTTGTAAGTGATCTTACATTATTAATGCAATAAAGGAATATCGTTTATTGGGGGTTTTCTCCCTGTACAAGGTTTCCCCAAACTAGTATGTGTTGTTGATGTGCATGCTTACGTATCTACAATATTATTTCTATTTAGTTATGATTCTATATTGTTTAACGTGACATAGGCACACAAGAAACATGCCATATGTTACAAAAGATACCCTCGACAATTATTAGCCAACCTATTTTTCCTTTGAATGTTTACCACAAAATATTTAGGTTCATTTCACCTCACTCAAATGATTCACTTTCATCCACTAACTCCATTGATGCATACATCAGGGCACCATGTCACCTGCAATCCACCCCTCTCATTGAGGCAACATGCTCTTGGTCATAAAATGCTTGTCAGAAAGAAAAGAAAAAATAGCGAAAACAAAGGGAATTCAAGGCTATCATCCATGTATTTCCATGTTACTCTTTAATCCTTTCCTTTCCTACTCCAATTTATATAGGTTTGATCTCATGTCACACAAACATTTCCGCAACGTGTCCTCCAACATTGGCCAATTTGATCATGATATAGCTGCAAATTGGGATCAAATTAAATACTCTTACATTGTTTTGCATGTTGAACATACAACATAGGAACTAAAAACCCTTGAAGGTAGCACAATCTAGTATTCTCAACTCATGGAATCTATCTGTTCATCCGGGAAGACGTCTCATTTTCCCATCTGATCCTCTATGAGATCAGGCTCACTCTGAGTCTCCATGCTCCCTCTCAGTCTATATAATCTTCAGATCCATCTGCTCCCTCTAATATGGCACATCAATGCTATATGGATTTTCATCCTGCAAAGTGTCATGGGACCATGCTAGTCTCTTCCAGGTTACTGCATTGATTATGGGTAGGCCTTTCTGGCTCTACTAACTCTTCCTAATAATTTTAAGAGTGATCAACTGCACTAGAGGGATTTGTTATGTTATATTTGGAGCCTTTTGTTCCTCATGTTTTATCTTCATATGAGATTTTGTGTATCTAGCAATAGTAGCTTCTTCTTCTTCTTCTTATTCTTCTATACATGTATGTATGTGGTCATGTATACAACTTGGATAGTTTGCTCCATGTCTCATCTAATATGTTTCCTCCTCCAGCTATCACTATAGCTCCCTCAGGGTTATCACATGTGACCTGCCTGGAACAAGAGAAATATGGGAGAAACAATAGACAAGAATAATAATATTTATAATAATAAAAAAAACAATAGTGAGAATGATAGTCACAATAGCTCCTTCAGAGCTATCACTTGTGGCCTACCTGAAACAAGGGTAAAAAGTAAGAAATACAATAATAAGGAATGAGAGAAACACTCTTCTCCTGGAAACAAAACAAGAAGTTTCTCCTAGAGGAGATGTTAGTTATATCTAGTAAATGATTACAATAAGAATTTATCTCAATAGTGCTCACATGCTATCAAGTATTCAATAATAAAACTTTTCAAAGATTTCTATCACAACTATAGTGTCTAGCAGTTATAAAACTTGATATGTGTAAATTTGAATCTTATCAATTTAATCAATCAAACTTGAAACCTTGAGTCTTGTCCTCAAGAATGAGTGTGTTGTTTTTCTTCCGAGTCTCCTTCACTCAAGATGACAAATATTTTCTTCAACCTTTCCTCTTTTCTAAGATAATATGTTTTCTTGACATAAAATTGGGTTAAAGAATAAACTCTATAATCTCAACTTTAATTAATCTAATACCTTGAATTTAATTTTGACCAATGATTAGTATGATAGTCATAACTTCAACAAATCAAAATACAACCTAGATGTTCATAAGATCACAATAATGCCATAACAAATAGAGGCATATCAAATTAATCAAACCTGTGGTGCATTGTTCCTCTGAATGTCTTGGATCTGAGATCCTTCTGGATCTACGATTGTTGTTTAGACAAAAGATCCTTTCTCTTGTAAGTAGCCTTTAGAATAATGATACAATTTGAACATATGTAACTACATACCTCTGACAGTTTTAGCAGGTAGTAGCACCATCTGAAAACAACCGCAAGCAATAACAATCCTTTAAAACTTCAAAGGTGCTTCAAATTGTAACTTAAAGTTAGCTTGATATTTTCTACGGTAAGGCGCACTAGGACAATAAAAATCAGTCCCAACACTTCACAAAAAACTTTCACTACAACTGGTACTTCAGCTGGTGTTGTCATTTCAACTGGTGTTGCAATTGGAATGAAGGAACTGACACAAAGGAACTAGAACTGCAACTACAACTTAGGGTTTTTTTTAGGAAACCCTAATTTTTCAAACTTCAAATTTCAAAATTATGATCCAGGGACTAGATGTGCCCTCCTAGGGCGAGCTCCTAGATGTGGTTACTTCCCCCATCGTCCTCCTTAAGCATGGAAAATGTCACACTTAGGGTTTATGCATAAAACTTAATTATGCAACAGTTGCAATACTAAAAACTAGATTTTGGAGAGGGTGCAATAAGGCTAGTCACTTATTATAAACTGTGAGTTGGTCTCTTTCATGCCTGCTCTGGTACCATGTTGAATTTTTATTTATACAGCTAGTAGTTACGATTCTTCTTTATTATTATAATCATTTAGCACATTAGTTGCATAAATAAGATCACTGAAAGAGAGGAAATCACAGAAACAATAGAGACACACAACTTATCTTGGGAAACCCTCATGGGGAAGAAAACCTAGAAAAACTTCCTCAATATAGATAAACTAGAAAGAAATTAGAAGATCCTCCTCTACTCCTTCACTAGGAAAGAGTAGCGCACTACTCAACCACGAGATACCAAGACATAGACCAAATCCCTTCTTGACGTCATCCCCAGTTGCAGTAGGTGCTCCTCCAAGACTTGTGCACTGGAGAGCTAGTTGGTGAGTGTACAAATGAGGCACCGACCTCCCTTATAAATATTGATCTGGCCAACCTAAAATTAGGTCTGGTCCGACCTGTCACTTTACTCTCTTAATTTACATTTAAGTGTCAAGGCACAAAAGGGCCGACTTTTAGAAAGGCACAATAGGGCCTAATTAATAAATATAATATAACAATATTATTTAACACTCTCTCTTAGGTAGAATATTCTTCGAAGTTACAATATTTCAACGCTTAACACAATTGCCACGCTTGAAAATTTAACACAATTTCCACCCTTGAAACTTTAACACAGTTTCCACCCTTCAAACTATCTTTCGGCAACAAGGGGTAGCCCTAACATGGGTCACCTTCATGAACATGATTCAAAACATCAGAAATGTAGATCCCCTTTTAGAGGATTGGAACCTTCTCATGTCTAGAACCATCTCTTTCCTTTCTTAAGAAGAAAAAAACATATTCCAAACTTTTATGCATTTATCTCCAACCAACAATTTAGTCACATTTCACAATAAATAGATGTTGAAATTTTAAAATAGGCCAATGGCACATTGCAAAGCGCACCACGAGCCAAGGTTCAACATCATCTCAAGAAGAACAATTTGAGCTTCCATTCTTGCATTTCACTTGCCAAAAAGTGATGTTAACATTAAACTTATGGGTTTCAACTAGCCTTGTAAATGGATCTCTTGGTTAGGTTATTACCATTTTCTATAACCCAATCTATAAGCTACGATAACTGCCAAGCTTTATGGTTTTGGACTTCAACAAATACATTGGGGCTTCGTGTGATCCAAAAAACCCTACTTATGTGCCAATTGTACCTATCAAAAGGGGGGGGGGTGCATACACAACTTCCCTTAAAATGACATGGGAATTAACCATACATAAATCACAAGGGATGACACTACCAAGGGAGTTGTTAGTAAATTCTAAGAACTACCTCTCCTCTATAGTAATCGTTCCCCTAAATCCATCCATAAGGTAACCGTTTTGCTTCCTTTCCAGTGGGGTAACCGAGGGTATGAAATTCGTAGCGAGACTATATAGAAATCTAGGGTACTGATCACTCCTCCTGCTATTGCTCCTACTCCTAGTATTCATAGAAGTAGTAACCATACATAGGGAGCAACGTAAGTAAGCGAGCCCGTACATAGGGATAAGCCCTAGAAATCTCGTAAAGGTAGAAAGAATAGAGAGAATATGTTCCCTATACCTCAAGGTAACCATACCGAATTCCCCAAGGTTTATCCACAATGCAGAAAGATATGTATATCCATAATCCCCCACCTGCCTGATGTACATTTTGTGCATAGACTATCCCTATCTTCTTTTCAGTATCCATGACTACATAGGTATCAGTAAGGTGACTACATAGGTATCTGGAGTACAGAACTAACGTAAACTACAGAGGTATCCATAGTAGGTTACTACATTTCTCTGTACAAATATCCTTGGTAGAATCCCACCAATGTGATTTCCCCCGAGAAATCTCGGAAAGTAAGGGATAACCTCATAAAACATTGCTTGAAAAGGGGAAAGAGTAATTCATTCTTTTTGTAACGGATACGTAATAAGGAAAACTAAGGGTTGTAGCCCCACAAGCCAACCATAAACCCTTTTTTTATGAGTGGGCATGGTATCCCCACCTAACAGCCAGAGAGAAATCCTTTCTCTTTCTCTATACCGACTCTAGGAATAGAGCCCGAGCCATCCAGAGAGATTTTGATCCCCCCGATCAATCCTGGTGTTTGAAGTCAATCCCCACGGTTACTCCAGATATTCTCCATACATAAGGTAGCGACAGTATGAACCTTATGCCATTCTATTCTATTTTTCCCACCAGAGAGTCAATTACCCCTTTAATTCACTGGTTATCCTATTCCTTGTAATCTGAAAATATTCCTTGAACAACTATTCCCGCCAACCAAATGGATATGTATATGGTAGGATGTTAATCCCCCAAAATGCCATTTTGTTCTATTTTCCCCTCCGTAAACAACATAACAACACAACGGATTCACGAGGTCGAAGAGAGATGAGTCAATCCCTCTCTTTGGGAAGAACCTAACCACATTGTTCTGTCTCTCTGGTTTGAGGGTCTTTAGACACTCGACCAAAGGGAGAGAGGAATAAAACTCGAGAATAAAGAAGAAGGAAGGAAATAAAATCCTTTCCCCACCAGCTAGAGCCTTCTAAACATGGGACCTTTATTGAGGAATAACCCCACCATAATCTCAAAAAAGGAAGGTTATCCCAACCCAAGGAAGGAAAGAGTAATTCATTCTTTTCCCACCAATCCCGTAATGGAGAAAGTGTCATAGCGTAGCAATCCTTTCCTGTATCGGGTAGAGTGAGTTAGTGGGTCTACTATCTCTACCCCTTCCCGGAAGGCTATGTCTTCTATATAAACCCTATTCTAGTAGGGGAGTTTGGAGTGTTATTCCCTACTAACATTAGTTCAAGTGAGGTGTGGGTAGCCTAGCAACATTAGTTCATGGGGATAGTTATTATCTACGTAATATTAGTTCATGGGGATAGTTATTACCTACGTAATATTAGTTCATGGGGATAGGTAACCTAGCAATAACTAGCTATCAATCAATAGTAGTAGTAGTAGTAGGGGATAGGTAACCTAGCAATAGTAGTGGGGAGTGGGTAGCCTAGAAATACTAGTTTAAGTAAGTAAGTAAGGTAAGGCGTAATGTATTGAAAGCCAGTAAGTAAAGTATTTAGGGAAGATAATAGGACGTTTAGTATTTCCACCCTTGTTCGATGCGGACAAGCGACTACGTTCCTTTGAGGGGCTTTCAATGTATCTAGCTATTCTATTTTACCTTGGACGTCTCTCTTTTTAGGCACTTTCTTTTGCCCCGTGAGTATAATGTCGGTAACTAGAGAGACAATAAAGAAGAAGAAATCCTTTGGGTCTTTACAAAGACTCTGATTCTATGACACCCCCCAGAGAAAGAAGTATATAAGTCTTTGTAAGACACTCTCCTCAATTGGATACACCTTCACTTGGTCATGAGCTCAGATCATTTCGATAACTAGAGTAAAGAGAAGACACCACTCTCTCAAAGTCTATCCCACATATATTTTAGCCCACTTAATATGGAAATAATAATTCACAGAAGGGAAGGGATGGAAATAATCACTGAACAAAGGGAAGGCATGGGAAGGGATAGTCTCATATCGAAGGAAAGAAACAGGCATATCACACACTAGTAATATCCATATTAAACTATCTTACTTATCTTACTATATGAACTATATGAGGTTATGGTTGAATCTAAGATATTGACCCTAGTATGGACCTTGACTTGGTTTGAACCCTGCCCTGCTTTGTTAGGGGATCTCCGCCCTTATTCATTGGTGGGATACGACCTTTACCTTGAGGTCTTGAAGACTACCCCCTCCTTGGTTGGATTCACTCTCACCCACCAGCCTTCCTTTCGCCGGTCATTTTATCTTTAAAACACATGAGGGGATTTCAAGCATACCTCACCCGACACGATTTAACACCTCATCTTTCATGCTTATCCTTATACTACCACAACTATACTGCATCTATCCAGGATATACAGGCTCTATACCGCATCTTTATATGGGAAGGGTTCTTGAACATATCGTATGGGATATTGAAACCATATAGCCCGCTCTCCTAATGTATGGTATCTTGAAACCATCTATCATACATGCTCTTTCCTAGAGCTATCTAGGTTGGTCGGGGACAACATCTTTACTGTTGCTTTCTCAACGAAGGCCTCTTTAACGCATCTAGCCTAGGTAAGGGATCTTCATTGCATATATACTGTACCTATTTATCCTAAGGGATCTTTACCACAACATCTTTGGTCAAAAAAACAAATATCTAGCTATTGACTTTACGACATGACAACCTTTAACATATCATAACAAACTTACCCTAGTATCTCTTACAGGACATCTAGCGTTATCTCTAAGCCTTAAAAAAACCCGTACCTTGCCCTTCATTTCTCTCCTACCCTACACGGATTTTTATTAAGAGGCCTTTACCTTAAGGCATGGTCACATTGATTAGCACCTACCCTCCTATCTACCCTACCCTACAAGGTCGGGTGAAAGACTCGCCTCCTTGAATAATAATTGTACTTACCCAGCTATGATTTCTTATACTTTGGGTTACTGCCCACATCTATCTATGCAAAGGCATATCTCCCATGTTATATATACCTCTTGACTCCTTGCCTTACCTCCTAAGAAGCACATCAGAAAATCTATACAGGAAATCATTATATGCGCACCCATATTAGATCTTCACTTGAGACGTATCAGGGACTTCACCTTCACTTGCATATTACTTACCCTCCAACATGGGATAATATCCAGGAAAGGTGCACCTACCTTACTAGGTGGGAGAATCTATTTCTACTAGTAGCTACCTTCGCAAATATAGCAATCTCTCTTACCCTTCTTTTCTCTCTTGTTGGCTATATTTCCTTTACAACATGATTGCCTTTACGGTAACGCCTGGTGGCATTACAAACATGATCTTTCCTCCCTCTATCTACTCTATCTTGAATGCTCATGATATTGGAAACTACGCTTTTCCCTCTACATACCGATGATGAAACATTATAAAATCTATAATGAATGAATGAATTTCTACATTAGAAATGAATAACGATCTTGTGACTTTCAGGCAGCATGAAACATTGAGTGAAACCTTTATCTACTTGATGTATCTTCACCAGACATATCCGTTTATCAAGCTGTCTCTAGCATAAGGATGTAGGACCCACTCACTCAACGCAGGAACGCAAGGAACTTACTACACTCACTGGATGCGAAAGAAATATTTATGAGTATACCCATCCCTAGAGTGGAGGCCCACACACAGAAAAATAAATAAAACCTACGTGACATAGGAACAAAAGACATTCACTACAGGGAATGGGAAGAAAGAGAATACGCATACCGCTCGATAGAGGCAATTAACTTTGGTCGACTACCGAATTAGGGAATAAAATAGGCTCCCTAAAATTCAAGGTCAAGGAGAAGGTCAAGGTCAGGAGAAGGTAATTGAGGGAAGAAAATATGCTTTCCTGAACTATCAACCTAACAAACTACTTAATGAAGTAGTTGGGATAAAATATACTTAGACTTTGAGAGAGTTGTGTTTTCTCTTTCTTATCTCTCTAGTTACTTTATTATATGTAATAACGTATATAATGAGGTCATAAATGCATAATTACATATATAAGAGATGCATTGTCGAAGGATTGACCTTACAACCCTATATTTATTACCCTCAAAGCATTCCCTAAAGCTCAAATCCCAGCTAATACCGAAGCTACAACTCAACTACTAACCCATAGATACAACCAAGGATTTTATGCTTAATGCACCCTCCTAGTAGCCTTCCTTAATATTACACATGCCTTATCGGACATAGCCTCCCTTCAATGTACACATGCCTTATCGGACCTTAGCCCTCCCTTTACCTTCATGAATATAGACCCACTTCATTTGGATAAGCTGGATGAACGGACTCGACTGAACCAACTACTTCATCAACTGATGCCTCAACGTCAATAACCAACACAGTGCAAGCCGAATACAGTGAGGGGGATGGATGGTTGTTGTTTCACTAACTGATTGATCCACCCACTAATTTCTCCCTTCCTGGCTGGCTTGAAGGGAGGGTTATTGGCCACTTCAGATCGGGAGACTTTATGAATCTCCCCGCCTATCCAAAAAAGCAGTGGATCAAGTGGCTTTAGGATGGGTATTTCAAACACTAAAGGGATCAATGACTTTCTGATTGGGAAACTATTTATAAGTTCTGCATGCGTACTTTGGTTCAATGCTTGGTTCACACCCTTTATTTCTTTTTTCAAATGCCACACAATAGTATCACCCACTAAGCAAGGAAGGAGTAAAAAACCACTCTAAGTCTAAGTTTGTAACGCCTCTGCTCAATCTTGTTTACCATTCATTCCTCGCTCTTTGATTGATTGATTGCTTTGATGCAAGGGATGCTACTTTTATGCTCTACACTTGGTGTCGAGTGCCCGCCCCTAGCGTAGAACCAACCATTTCAAAATTCACCAAGGTTGCTTTCTTTATCAGCAGATTGATATGGGAGGGATTCTCTAGGTCCATATCTCTCTCTACACCCCAAAAATGGATGGTGGTAAACTCCCCTGCTCACAAAACTAGTTCTTCGGCCACGATTCAAAGGAGTGCACACCATGAAGCACACATGAATCAAAGTGATCCACAACAGGGAAACGAACTTCAGTCTAGTAATGAGGCTAGGTTGGAGGTTGGCTTTGAACACGAGCCATAGTAGGTTTTCATATAGATAGAATACAAATGGAGGGAACTGCGTGGATGCAAGAGGAGGCATTTCGGTTCTAAACCATTGATTGCTAACCACTCTCTCTTTTGTTCATGGTTGGAGATTCACCATTATGCCTCAATAGAGTAGAAACAAAGAAGGGATTTACAAAGGCTCCTAAGGTTCATTTACCTGCTAGTACTTGGTCCTAATTTTGTAGCTTCCATCATAGAATGAAGAGAGAACATAACTCCAAAGCTAGTCGTCGTAAACTCAGAGGCTACCCCTCCACTTCGTGAAAATAGAGGAAGTCATTGTTTTTATGGAGTTATGTCTTTTGAGGTATCGGGCTAATGATAATGGATGTTGGGGCTTTCTATTAAGGTGATCCAAGTTGGGGGACCCTCTTATCGAACCAATCTATTCTTTTTTCTTGCTCAAATTTAGATATCCCGAGCCCCCCTCGGTTGGCCATCCAATGCAAAAATCTTTCTTCATAATCATAACGGGTTGATCCTCCATTTCATTCATTTTAGCAACTCATCCTACTCCCTCCTCAAGAGCTTCCCATGCACGACCGAGGAAGGAACCAACCCGGGCGCTTTTTGGATGACCAAGATGATTATCC
>ML792487.1:1471-17893 GCA_009831015.1 Picea engelmannii | reverse complement strand
CATGAATTTCATGGGATGCATTTTCACTTTCAGGTGTCTTCTCTGTTATGAAATTTTTCAATACTTCCATGATCTCCCCTTTTAAACCCTCCATTATCTCTTGTAGTTCATCTTTTGTTACTATCTTCTTTTGGAAATCATTTATGTCCCTACACATTTCTTCACCTTCATCAAGATTCCAAGTAGGATTTTTTGGAGGCTTATTTGGTGTAGAAGTTCCCTTTTTGGGTGGCATGTTGTCCAAGTATCACTTTTGAACCTTGATTTTGATGTGGTTCTACTAGACAATATTTCTTCTGTTGTATCTCCCAAGTTTTGGCCCTTTTGGGTATGAAACTTTCTTTTATGTATTTCTATGATATTTCTTCTCTGCAATGCCACAGTTCTGATCAAAATTGGATATCCAATACTAAAACTCACACCAGAAATACTATAGACTATCCACAATCTAATGAAACAAGTCCCACTCAATTTGGATACTCTAGGAAGAAGTTATGATTGTTTTACCTGGAACACCTTCTTGAGACTAGTCAGTAGGACTAGTCAGATATCCTATCTTACACAAGGTGTATCTACAAATTTAAGATGACCTAGAAGTTGAAAATTTTACCACAGATACCTTACTAATTTTTGTAAATAGCCTCCCGATTTTAGGGTATGAAACATTACAAAAAAAAATTTATAGCAAAAATTCCACAATGACTCAGTTCAGGATGATTCCAGAACCCTATCTTGTACAGGATGTATCTCCAAAATTATAAGGCCTAAGGAGCTAAATTTTGAACCCAACGTACCTTGATCCATATACTAAATATCCTCCAAGCCGTTCCTTCTACAACATTGTAGAAAAAATGTTATATGGAAATTCCAAGGTGTCTCAGATGTAGCAACGAAACCCCAAGACCTTGAGCTCTGATACCATATGTTAAGAACCAAATATCAATATAGCATAGAAAAACCTTAGAAAAAGTACTCAATGCCTTGAAGAAGAGACAATTTTAGATAATAATCCTCTTCGATGGGGCAACCTCCTTTTACCCCACTTAAATGTTCAAGTACAAGATAATTCAAAATGAAAATGTCTCCTTGGTATACATAGGAGGCTAGGAGGTATAATTATAACTAATGGCCTAAAGCTGACATAAATAAAATAAAATTACTAATATAATATACCCCAATTAAGGGGTAATGAGACAATATTAGGGCTTACCACAAAAGAGGAGGAGATTTGATGAACAAATAGAATCTGATCCATGTGGAAGGTTTGGCTACTTAATCACCCCCCAACGATATGTTTCGAGTTCTGATAGATAATGAATGTTAGATTCTGACTCATATTTTAGGTAGGATTCAACGTAATTTCGTACGAATACTACCAGGATATAGGATCAAGGTCGAATTAAGTGCTTATGATTTAACCATAGGATGTATAATATATAGACTTAGCAACAAATCTTCAAATGATTGAATCACTTTTTGAACATCTGATAGGGATAGAGAATCATAGATTCAATGGACTCTCTTTCTCAGGGAAAAAAATGTAATATGAGAAAATTGGAGGGTCACAAATATGAAAATTTGTGCTTCTATTCGTATAATTTGTGGAAAATGTCGACCAATTCATAGACGAAAACGAGTTATGAAAATTTGTTCCAATCTGAGACATAAGCACAGGGGTAATCCTCTTTTATATCAATGAATAGATCTAGTGGTAAAATAGATTTCGATATGCATTTTTCAAAATGAACTCATAATGATTAATATGTAAAAAACTAAAAGAAGAATTGAATCACGTAGGAATGAACATCGAGTACTCAAAGGAGTTATTTATGTTCAAGCAAGTTGAAACAATACCATTGTGACTATTACAGATGTACAGGGACAAGTTTTGTGTTGGTCTTCTTCCAGTGCCTGTGGATTCAAAGGTACAAGGAGAGGTACACCATTTGCTACAGAAAATGTTATTTGTACATTAATGGATCGGTCTATGGAACGAGTCGAAGTTATGATAAGTGGCCTTGGTCGAGGGAGAGATACAACATTACGAACCATTCATAGAAGTGGCATATTATTAAGTTTTGTACGTGACGTAACCCTTATTCCACATAATGGATGCAGACCTCCCAAAAAGAGACGAGTGTAAGAATTGAATTAATTTCAAGAGAACGAAATGATTTTATGATCTGATCAAATAATCTTGGTATGATTCAAGATGAAATCTCAGTCTCTATTCAAACACTATGATGGAATTGCATCGAATCCAGAGCATACAGTGAGCATCTTCATTATGGCTATTTTTCTCTATCCCCACTCCGCAAATGTCGAGCCAATATAATAGGCATCGTAATGCGAAGAGTTTGAGTTGGAGAAGTAGAAGGAACATGTATCACATATGTGAAATTGGAAAACATAAAACATGAATATTCTGCGAGAATAGGTATTAAAGAATTAATACATGACATTTTGATGAATCTAAAAGAAATTGTACTTAGAAGTGATTCATACAGAATCCAAGAAGCTTCTATTTGTATTGTTGGACCCAGAAAAGTAACTTCTCAAAATATCATATTACCACCTTTTGTGAAAATAATTGATACTACACAACATATAGCTAGACTTACTAAATCAATTACTTATGATATAAGATTACAAATTGAAAAAAATTGTGGATATATTATACATAGTCGAAATAATGATCAGGATATAATTTTTCCTATAAATGTTGTTTTTATGCTTGTTTGCGATGCGAATTAAAGGTTGACCACAAGAGAGTTATTTACCCAAAATCATAGAGGTATAGAGGGTGTTGAGTTCCCTTTCTTGGGAAGAGCGGTGAGAACACAAGTATTTCTTCATAGTAATTCTATGTGATCCACTAAATGAAGTAATTACAACAGAGCGGACAAGATACGAGTATGAGTACCCAAATCCATATCAGAAAGGATTTGGCCTGATCAGAATGAAATAAATCCCCACAGTCTTTAACTATATAAGATACCTAAGATGGAGCTTAAAACAAAACCAGAAAGTGGGAAGACGAGCTTTGAAAATCCCCGATGATGAAAATAAAGCTCTTTATCTTGCATGAATCCACTCTCCAATAAGTACCTGCAGATAGCCTAGCAGATTCTCCTAATGCATGTGTAGCACATACGATTTCACGCTTTCAGTATGTATTGTAATATACCTATCTGGTAGTTAGTCAACCTATCCCTTTCACTAGTGCTATTTCATCTCTTTGTTCTGTCAATGCTTTTCGTCTACGTATTGGGGAAAGTGGGACATAACTGCATCGGTGACCTATGATGTGGGCTCACTAAAGATAATTGTAAAGATGTAGATAGTGGGCACATAATGGTAAGCTCATTGATTTCTCGTAATCACAAACACCTCAATGTAAGTTCATTTATTGGTGGAAAGAGCAGGAAATGGTTCTGGTTGGGTTGCTACTTCAACCTGTGTGAAAGGTTCTTACTTTCTGACTTGTGATTTGGGAAGTTCTAGTGATAGGAGTAGGGGGGATGGAAAATTTTGGTAACCTACGATGTATTTAGGGCTCAAATGTATGTGTAGATCAGCTGGGAAAATCATGGTTAAATTCAAAGTGATAGGTGCTTGCTTTCGGACTTTGAAGTTGGGCTAAAACCAAGCAAGGAAGGGCCACTCGCTTCACTCAACAAAATCTGGCCCGGGACCCTATTGAATAGTTTGGTCACTTCTTCAACCTATTATAAATGATGAAAATCCATCAATGTAAATGGAAATGGAAATCATGAAAAAATGAGTGACCATAATGACATATATAATAGATGCATCATATAAGGTCAGGTTATCACTTATTGACCTTCAGAAAGTTTGAGGGGAAGAAAAGAAAAGCGGGACCTGAGTTATCTATAAGGAAGGTAAGGTTCTCCCTTATGCTATGCTCACTCTTTGAGGTGAAGAAAATATATGTACGATAATCAACATCTATGGAGTTCTATCTGTTGGAATAACAACATTGTCGAAGGATTGACCTTGTCAATTCGTATCGGAAAAGTCAATGAATTGACGACGCTTTCCCTACTATCGGATTTGGTCGAAATGACCAAAATCGATCTCTCGAAATTGCATAATTACAAATATAATTAATCCCGGAATGATCTCTCTCATTCAGGCTTGGATCATGGAAATCAGAATGACATATCTCCTTCATGAACCGAGAGTGTAATTACATATATAATTCATGAACGCATAATTACATATATAATTCAAGACTGGATTGACCTTCTCAACTCGTATCGGATTGATTTCTTATTTTCTCAATTCTTCGATTATGTAATTACATATATAATAATATGAAATATCTCAAGAATGACTAACAGATATGAAAGGGTCATCGAATGAAATTGCTTGGTAAAGTCGAGGCACAGTCCCACCCCGGTATTCTGCGACAGGGACAACGGAAAAATAGGATGGAAACTTGTTGTCGGATGAAAATTCACCACTCAACCCATTCCCATAAAAACATTCTAGCTACATGAGGAAAAGAGAGTGGCTCGAAGTTCTACAATATTCCCTATGGTTGTTGATCGATTACTTATCAACCAGGGGAAGTGAATGGGAAGTTGTGTCTCAGAAACAAGCGAATATGGAAAGAATCTATTTCTTTATCGCTAATCCATCACCCGACTAACCTAACCTCAACTCTGTTTTAGTGAAATATAGTCGATCAATCATTTATTCATCCTACACCAATCGATGGGATAAAGCTCTATCTCCTAACCGATTTCACACAGAGGCAGATCAACTAACTAGCTCTCTTCTTGTCACTTAACCTTCCTTTCCCTCCCTATCCTTTCTTTCCTCTTCTCGTTCATTCGGCCTTCCTCTTCTTGACGGGTATGATGAGAGATGATTTGAAATTACTTTCTCACTTTCATCTCACCGACCTTGCTTTCTTGACACCTACCCACATTACGTTATTTCTCTCATTTCAATCACGATTTCCTCTTTTTCTCCCCATCTTTATGAATATGAATGTGTTCAACCTAGATATGATGGATTAAACAATGTAATCCTATGGAATCAGGTGTGATGTGTTTGATGTTGGTGCTGAGAATTCTAATTCTAATAATTATGGTGTTTCCCTTTCTTCACAATGGTATCATACTAAGTGGGGTGATGCTCGATCGGGAGAGATCCCCCATCAACTTGACTGGATCAAAGGAAGGACGAGGTATCAATCTAGTTTTATCTGGCTTGATCTGGTCTGGGCAAGGACGGGAAGGGAAGGAGACAGACAGTGAGGGGGAGGAGGGGTGAGTCACTTAACGTTCCTAAAATACGAAATGTCAAGTCATATGGCAAACATAATTACTTCTATAATGAGATATCTCTTTATATACAATATTCTACGATATCATGGTACGTAAGTAAAGAAAGAATAAATGCTTCCTTACTTATAAAGAAAAAATAAAGGTGCTTATAATATAAGAATTGAGTATAATAAAATGCCCCAATAAAAAAAATACCAGTAAGTAGCCAACTGGGTTGCTTTCTCATTGTTGCATGTCTGGGTTAACCGGCTCGGGCCGCGATATTATAGGTTCAATGATGCTCACTCGTCAACCCTCACAAGGGAAGACTACTACTTAACCAGGGTGCAACCCTTTTGCGGACCCCTCAGTTCGATCCCATTCTGAATTCATTTTATGGGGGACCTTATCCTTTTCATTTAAGGAGTGGAAGTACTTGCATTCTGATCTCCATTCATTCAAGTTGTGTCTTCATAGGCGCTTGGACATGGCTTATGATGGAGATATAAAAAAATAATATTGTAAGCGTCGGCTCCTTGCTCTAGGTTAGTTTCGGGATGTTGAAAAAATCATTTCGGAATTGACCTTGAACAAAGGAGGAAGACAGGGAGGAAGGAGGTCCCGCTACTCGTGCCTTTTTTTATGCGAAGGTAGGAACTTTCTATAAGAAAGCATAATGGTCTAAGCCTGCTTGACTGAGCTATGCGATTGAAGGGAATAAATCTAAATGAAGGTTATCCCTTTTCGGTCTACCCCTTCCTTGTGACAATGACACTATGCTTAGTTCAACCCTACACACACCAATTCTGTCAATGTCGATCGTAGTTGTCGTAACAGAATCAAACCCTGCCTGAGTTGTTCTCCCTCGAGGCCCCTTCCCTCACCCCCTTCAAAGGGAGGTAGGTGATATCCTCCCCATATCAGATGGATCAGAAGGGGGGCTCTTCCCGTGTCCAATCTCCTTACCCTCTCCTCAGATGTCTCGATCCCACCCACCACTATCCCTATTTCAGTAGTTATGCTTTTGGTGTGTCGCCCACTCCTCTTTCCTTCCCTGTGTGCACATTGGTATGCCCCGGCCTTGCCCTCACACCACAATAATGAGGTCTTTCTATCCATAAAGTATTCTTTATGTAGCTAGTCTTTAACTTCACACTATCCTTTAATTATGATTGTTTCTTTATCGTAACGGGATAGTCATAATCCTTATAAACCCAAGATCAGTAATTACATTACATATAGATATATAGTTATGTAAGTGAAGTATTGAAATGAATGATAGCTTTACCTTGTTGTAACAACGCAGTAATGATATATATATATATATATATATATATATATATATATATATATATATATATATATATATATAGTAACTTGAAATGATAGCTTTACCCACTGATACTGAGAGATCCGTAATGGGATATGTCGTGGTTTATTAACTCTGACCATTTAAGAGCTAAATAATAGGACCAATATGGATTTTATATTATATAGATAATTACGCTCATCGCGGGATAACAGGTAAGTTAGGTTTTTGTTGTTTCCTCTCCTTATAATATCCTTAAAGAAAGAATTAGACCAGTCCAAGTGGTTTCTTTATGGTAACAGGTCAGATGGAAAAGATGGATAATCATACTTAACTTAACTTAACTTAAATTCACCTTAATTATGTTGTATCAGAATCGTAGCGGATGTATGATCTGTAACGCAGTAATGACATATTTAGAGGGTGGGCGTGTAATGGGTCACTTTTCATGGATATACTGAGACTTGTAATGGGTAATTAAGACCCATCCATATTAGTAATTACCTATATATAGAGGGCGGATGTATCCATACATCTACAGCGGGTACTGATGGGGATTTTGGCTTTGAAAAGATTCATCACTCGCCTATCCTTTTATGCAAGTTGGGTCCCTAGCTTACCTTATTATCAATATATCTTACTATTAGCGTAGTATCCATTTCAAGTCCTTATATAAGTCTAGTCCTTTCCCTTAGTGATTGAAATATGAGAAAGAATGCTTATATCCCCTCTTTCTCTCTTTTGAAACCTAAACTCCCATCTATGCCCTGAAGGGATTGATAGGCTACGGGGTTCATTATTTATAAGGAGGTAATTCCTAAACAGGATGACTCGAGGGAGGAGAGTGAGAGCGTGGGGGGTAACTCATAGTCCTGGTCGTGCCTACACCTAATTGATTCATTCTGACCCCCACTATGCATGCATGTCAGACGGTAAGGAAGTGGTATGCCACCATTCAATGCAACATACACTGAATGGTCCCTCCCTCTCCAAGATTGAATGTTGGCTGGCTATCCCCACCTCCTTGACCTATCAATCACATAAATGAAATATGATCAATATAGAAAGGGTAGTGGACCATCCCATTTTTTCGGATGGATTGATTAATCTCGATACCCCTCCATCTCTCACCTTGACCTCTTCACCTAGACCCACTTACTTTTTTCATAGTCATTTTTCATTCTGCCTGAAGTGCCTCAGTTATACCCAACTAGAGTTGCCTCATCAATGATTCGTTTCACTTAGGGGGTGGTCCGACCACTGCCAGAAGGGCCTCACAGAATGGTTGTAGCTCATAAATAGAAGGGCATCTGCCCAAAAGGGCCTCACAAAAGGATACTTGACCATAGGGTCGACTAGGATTAAATAAAGGGGGAGGAAAAGAAAGGGAGGAAAAGAGAAGTTCAAAGCTCCTCCCTTTACCTACGAACTCTATCGATCCCAGATGGGGAAAATCCCTTATATAAATAACCCTAACTTGATGAACCACCATCCTGCATCCATGTCCTTTCACCCTCGGTAATGTAAGCTCAGGAAAGTGGGTGAGAAAGGTAGGGACAACCAACCTTCCTCTCTTTTCTACTTCCCCCCTATTAGAATGAGAAAGAAACCCTATTATGATTTACCCAAGGTTTGGAATGTTGTAATAATTTTAGGGGGCTTGGAAGGAAAGAAAGTGCCCGGTAGTTAGGCTTGCCAAAGAGAGAGATTGCTAATGGTCGTAATCTTAGAGAGAGAACCCAACCATATGTTTGAAAATCTCACACTTTAGTGAAAATATCTCTTTCTATTCCAGTAAGCTAACGATCCATTTCAAGTTCTTTTAGTAGTCAACTTGGCTCTCGGGAAGCCAACTGACTAGGCGGAGCTTGCATTCATTTCACTGGAATCCGGAAAGAAGGAAGAATCATTATGGATGATCAAGAATTATTTCCCTTTGCCCATCGAAGCACTCTCTTTCCCATCCTGCCTCCTCTATCCATCCTCTTATGGATACGATACATTCTCTTCTCTTTACCTGCTTCACTCTGGAAATTACATATAAGGGAAAGGCCTCTTATATTCCCCACGGTTCCTCTTCCTCTTCATTGGTAGGTATTCTTCCTCACGGAAGGTCGGACTCTCTCTTCCTCACAGTTCCCCTTCTTTCCTCAGAGGCTCCTCCTTCTTTCCTTCCCCACCTACCCTAGATAGTCCTCACGGTTAGAGATCTATTAAACTCAAGTGCTCATCAGTAAGAGTGTTGGCATAGGGGCAGACCCAAGGTTCACTCCAAGAGTGCACCAACAAGCCCTAGCTACTGGCCCTTTTGGCAGCACCTGCAAAGCATATGCAGTCTCACCCGAAGAAACTAAGAGTGGGGTTGTAGGACAAGAATGTCTACAACCAGGGGAATATCAAGTGGATCTATCACAACAACAATACAACATTCATATATCACTTATCAATTAGGTCTATCCTGTGCATCTATAGATCTGATCTAACATAAGACTACGAATAAAAATATAACAATGACAAAGATCCAGACATCAATCACACATACGACATAAAATATACATGGTTCATCCTCTCTCTAGGGCTACATCCATAGAACTGTTCTTACGGTTTATTAAGGTAAAGCATACAGTTCTTATTTGCACTCTCAGCTAGCAGATCTTTTTTCTTCTCTCTCTTTCTCTCTTCTTCCTACACACCTAGCTGCAGGACTTGACCTTCGCACACAGCTGAAGATCTCCCAATACAATCGTCTCCCTCCACAATAGAGCTATAACAACAATATCATACCAATACTCAATGACCAACTCGACCCAGGTCCTCTTGACCTTTATTTTTACATTACAATCCCTCATCGACAACCTTAGGTAAAAACCTAGGTGCCAAAACCCTAGATGCCAAAACCCTATATACCAAAACCCTAGGTCAACTTGACCAACTTTTTTTGGGATTTGCCAGCCTGTCTTTCCTTCTTCATCGCACAATTCTCCAAAGAATCCAATGATGGCTTTCTCTGCTTGCTGATTTTTCCTCGATCCTTCTTCCTTGCTGATCTATCATCCTTGATCTCCTCATCCAATGACTTGCTTTTCCTCACTTCGCTCCATCTTTCCTTCTCTTTTGCTCACTTCAACTCAATGATAGTTATTGTGTCTCTCACAGAGCTCTCTTTTTACCTTTCCTTCCTTGTTCTTCTCTTCCTTCCATAACCAAGGGCCAACAAGCCCCCAACACTCACCTATGACTCATCTCAAGGCACTTCAGATCCGATCCTCTTTTTTTACTTTGACTTTGGACTACGAAGTGTAGCCCTTGCTTTCTTCTTTATGCCTCCTTTTCATCCTTGTGCAGACTGTCTTTTTTGTGTTTGGTACCCAGTTTCAAATACACATGGTACCTGGACCCTTTTCCTCATTCTTTTACTGAGAGCTACGAGGCAGCTGGTTATCATAGTACAACTTCAGCCTACTCCTATTCACCAATCCTTCCTTCCAGTCTCCCTTCAATGTCTTCAGCTACGCAACTCCTCCTTCTGTAACATAGGCAATCTCATATGGTCCGATCCAATGCATTTCTAACTTCCCAAGGTGTTTGAAAAACTTATTGTCATACACCAGTACTAAATCACCTTGCTTTAATGTCTTCTTCTTGATGTGCCTGTCATGATAGGCCTTTTCTCGCTGCTTCTGAACTTGTTGATGGAATCCTGCAATGAATCTGTCTTGTTCCAGTTCAACCAGCTATTCAAGCCTCTTGCGAGCAACGTCAATATCATCCATGTCTGTAAATGCATCAATTCTTAGGCTTGATACTAAGTATTCCATCGAGACAACCACTTCAAGACCATAAACCAACCTTGAAGGGGGTCTTCATTGTTAATTTCTTCCAAGTGGTTCTATAAGCCCAGAGTATTTTCGATACTCTTAAATCTCAGTCATCCCTGTTCACGCTGCATATCTTTGTCAATGTTGTCTCCAAGATCTTGTTGAATGCTTCAAGCGTTTCATTTGCTTGTGGATGGTAAGGTGTACTGTTCTGATGGTGGACTGCAAATTCTTTAGTCAGGGCTTCAACTATCTTATTGATGAAGTGTGTAACTTGATCACTCATAAGGATCTTAGGGTATCCAAACCTGGTTATTATGTCATCAAATATAAAAGGCGCAGTTGTAGTTACACGACAATCCTTGATTGCTTTGGCTTCGACCCATCTAGTTAAGTATTCTGTCACAGTAATAATGTACCTTGCTCCTGTGCACTTTCTTGGTGGGTTTATAGGTCCCACAAAGTCAATGGCCCACTTTTCAAATGCTTGTAGGGTCATTTGTGGTGCTAATGGAATTTCATCTCTCTGGGATGGTTTTCCAATTCTCTGGCATACATCACATGATCTGGCATACTCTTTAGCATCTATGTGTAACGTAGGCCACCAAAGGCCAACTTGCAGAACCTTCTGCGTAGTTTCTTTCCCTGCGTAATGTCCTCATGCAATGCCTTCATGAGCTTCTGTGAGGATTAGTGGTTGCTTTGTCTCCATAACACACCTCCTTAATATTTCATCCAGTCCCATTTTGTACAGTTGTCCAACTATAAGTGAAAAGTTAGCAGCACACACCACTAGTTGTTTCTTCTGAGGAATTGCATACTCACTTGGAGCCATTCCTATTGACAGGAACTGGACTATGTCTACAAAGTGGTCATCAATCTTTCTAATGGTGAGCATCCGGTAATGCATCCTCCAAACTGGTAGGTTCTTTTCCATGTTCCAACCTTGATAAGTGGTCTAGGCACTTGTTCATTCTTCCTGGCTTAACTATGATCTCAAAATCATATTCTTGAAACAACATAAGCCATCTGCATATTCACCCCCCCAACACTATCTTGTTGACTAGGTATTTCAACAGAGAGTGATCAGTAAACATTTTAAAGTGTCCTCCCAACAAGTAGTGGCAGAATTTTTGCAGTGCATACACCATGGCTAGTCCCTCTCTCTTTGTAGTGGTGTAATTAACTTCAGTTGTGGATAGCTTCCTATTGAAAAATGTTAATGGATGATCAATGTCCCCTTCTCTAGGTTGTGCCAGTACTGCTCCTATAGAAGATGCATCTACATGCACATGGAATTCTTTGCTCCAATCTGGAAAAACCAAAATGGGTGTTGTAACCATCTTCTGTTTCAATGTGTCGAAGCTCTGTTGACATTCATCTGTCCACTCATACTAGCAGTCCTTCTTCAACATCTCCTCCATTGGTGTTGTAATTTGGGCATATCCTTTGATAAATTTCCTGTAATATCCAGTATGGCCCAGTGCAGTGCACAGTTGTTTGACTGAAGTAGGAGTTGACAAATCAACTATAATTGCAATTTTAGATGGGTCAACCAGAAATCCCTGCTTGCATACAATATGACCTAATAGCACTCCAAATGGTGAGAAGAAGATGCATTTCTTCAGATTGAAAGTAATTTGACACTACTTGCATTTGTCCAACATTAGGCTTATACATTCAATATGATTTTTCAACAAACTAAAAACAGTCCAGTCATCAATGTATGCTTCTAAAAATTTATGCAAAAATTCTTTGAACGCTTCGACCACCACCCTGGAAAAGATGGTTGGGGCATTCTTAAATCCAAATGGCATTATTATATATTGGTAGGATCCCCACTCTATGGAAAATGTAGTCTTATGATGATCCTCCTTGGAAATGCGAATCTAATGGTATCCCAAAAATCCGTCTGTAAAAGAATATACTTCCTGGCCTCCCAGGTTATCCAACACTTCATCTGTGAATGGTGTAGGGAAAGGGTCATGTAGACATGCATCATTCAACTTTCTGAGGTCCACATACATCTTGATTTATCCTGTCTTCTTGTCTTGTACCACCATAGGGCTAATCCACTCCGACTCTTTGATAGGCTCAATAACCCTTGCTTCCAGCATTCTGTCGAGCTCGATCTTCACTTTTTTCTTGTATTTCAGGTTCAGTCTATAAGGTCTTTGCTTCACTGTCTTCGCATCTGGTTTCAAAGGTATTCTGATCTCACCCATAGGCCCTTTGATTCCCTTCATATCATTGAACTTGGTTGGGAACAACTCCTGATATTCATGCAATAACTCTGTAATTTTGTCAATGGTAGCAACATCCCAATAATCTCCAACATTGGAAAGATTCAGTGTCTCCTCTGTCCCAATATTGACTTTATTTATTTTGATCGGTTTTCCTATGAATGGAAGCTCAACTCCTGGTCCTTCCACATTTATGTGGACTTCTATCTCAACGATGTTTACCTTCCTCAAATCATCATCTTCATCAACATTAATGTTGTAACATCCTTGCAATTTATGGAATGGCGCGGTCCATTCATCCTCTTCTTGGTCCAAAGGGAGGCCAGATGCCTCCTTAAATACTTTCTGTCTCACAATATTTAATGTTTGGTCTACTAAAGGAAATTCACTTTCAAATAAAAAGGTGGTTACAAAATTCTGGATCATACCTTCCCAATCTAAAGTGACGAGGCACAACTCTTCTTGAAGGTACCAATTGATAGGGATCATGTCCAGTGTGTTAATGAATCTGTGCACCCATTGTTCTCGAGGAATGTCACTCTAGGCCTCTTTGCAGCTTCACTCATGGTCCTTTGGGAAACTTCGACCTGTGTACCTCACTTCGTAGCGTCCTACTTGTGTTGAGAACCACGTTGTCATCAAAGTTCCACATTGTGTCCAGTTTGTGATGTTTCCTTTGTGCGTTGCCCAACATCTTGTTGGTGTGGTTTTTATGGCCTCATCCATTGCCAACAACCTCTGTTGTGTTGGTACACTTGTCTCAAACTCTGATAAGAAGTTTTTTAAAGGGTTCAACCCATCAAATGTGGATAAGTTAATCACTGTTGTGCCAATCCAGTAAACCTCTCTAGTTAGTCTAGCACATCTTCTAGTAGAGACTTCAAGGGGCTCAGTGCTCCTGAGGCCAAATATTCATGAAACAGAGGACAGTTTTCTTTATAATGACTTTGGATATGCATCTTACACACTATATATCTTCTCTTTTGTCCTTCCCCTTGTCCTTCTTCATATCCTCAACCTGCAAAGACAAACTAGTCAGCTGGCTCAAGATATGGCTCATGCCTAAGCTAGATTCTCCCATAGGTGTTGATTCAAGCCTCATGGCGATCTCCAAATCTTCTGCCTGTGATGAAATATTCTATTGCATCAGGGGAACTCTGATGTGTGGTAAAAGAGAAACGATGAACCATTCTTTGTTCTACTCATCTGGAATCTTAAAATTCAATCATCCTGTTAGGGTCTTGAATATATGATCAAACTCCCAAACAGGTTCGTCTTCCTTTTGTTTGATCTCCTTCAGCTCAGTAATACACTATGAGTCTAACTTAGGTTTTTTAAACTCTACAACCAGTGTGTTCTTGATATCATTTAGTGGCTTAGGCTGCGCAAGTCCTTGGACAAGCTTCATGTACCAGCTCAGTGCGTGATCCCTCAACGTAGTGCTAAACTAGTTTCTTTTAACAACTTCATCGGTAATATTTTTAATGTCCCATATGGCCTTGCATGGGAACTAGTGTTGATTAGAATCTTCATATCCATATCCTTTAAAGATAGGGAGCCTCATTTCGTCTATCATAGAGCTACCTAGGTTTCTTGTCTAAGTAGATGTTGAACTACCAGTAATAGTAGCCTGCGGACTCTGGTGATTCATAATATTCTGATTACTTAGCGTTTCTAAAATAACAGAAGGATTGATATTGCTTACTTCATTGGTCTGCATCGTTCTTGATGTTTCTGGATCATTCTGACAAATTTCTTCAGCTTCCTCTTCCTCTACTCTGGTGGGTTCTGAATGTTCTTCGTTTGTCAGATCTGCCTCTTCTCCACTGTATAAACCCTCGTCTCTGTAGTTTTGCTTGAATGGGTTCTTAAGGTGAACACCTAGAAATAGTTTCCCACTACACATATGTCCAGCTTCTATGTCGCTGTCGTTGTCCGAATTCTTGAACATTAGCCTTTTCGGATCCAACCAATCTACTGTATCTTCAACACGTTCTTTTCATGCAACAACATCTTGATTATTATCTTTAGAAATTGTAAAAATTTTCCTATGGGTCCTTTGAAGAAGTATCTCTTGGCCTGGCTATATAATTTTGTTCTGTCAATAGAAAATTCGGTGATATACCCTCCAGTGGTACTATCGAACCAGTGATCTACAGCCCTTGATACAACATTTTCGACTCTCTTAACCTTCTTAATCAACTCCGACGTTCAGATCACAAGAGGTCTAGATATGATCTCGAACTGGGTATTGAATAACCTAGCTAACCACTTGTATAGCTCTTGATGGATTCCTCCAAAGAATATCTCTTGAATATTAGTGAAGATGTGTCTCTGTAGCTAACCTTCAGTATTTAGCTTAGGGTTCTTGTTTTGGGCTTCAGTGAAGTCCCTTTCTTGATCCTCTATCCACTTATGAATCTCTGTCTTCGATGAGAACCACCTTGACATTCCCTTACATAGATTCTTATCCTGGAAACGGAACCATTTGTTGGCACAGGGGTAGATCAGAGGTTCACTCCAAGAGAGCACCAACAAGCCCTAGCTACTGGCCCTTTCAGCTGCAAAGCATATGCAGTCACGCCCAAAGCATCTAAGAGGGGGGTTGCAGGACATGGATGTCTACAACTAGGGGAATATCAAGTGGATCTATCACAACAAAAATACAACATTCATATGTCACTTATCAGCTAGGTCTATCCTGTGCATCTATAGATATGATCTAACATAAAACTGCAAATAACAGTATAACAAAGATAGAGATCCTGACATCAATCACACATACGACACAAAATATATGTGGTTCACCCTCTCTATAGGGCCACATCCATATAAATGTTCTTATGATTTATTAAGGTAAAGCATACAGTTCTTATCTGTGCTCTTAACTAGCAGATCTTCTTTCGTCTCTCTCTTTCTCTCCCCTTCCTGTGCACCTAGCTGCAGGACTTGACCTTCGCACACTGCTGAAGATCTCCCAATACACTCCTCTACCTCCACAATAGATCTATAACAACAATATCATACCAATACTCAATTACCAACCCGACCCATGTCGTCATGACCTTTATTTATACATTACAATCCCTCACCGACAACCTTAGATCGAAACCTAGGTGCCAAAACCCTAGGTGTCTAAAAACCTAGGTCTACTTGAACTGCTTTTTCCGAGCTTTACCATCATGTCTTTCCTTCTTCATCACGCAATGCTCCAAAGAATCCAATGATGTATTTCTCTACTTGCTGAGTTGTCCACGATCCTTCTTCCTTGTTGATCTTTCATGCCTGATCTCCTCGTCCAATGGATTTCTTTTTCATACTTCACTCCATCTTTCCTTCTCTTTTGCTCACTTCGACTCAATGACAGTTACTATGTCTCCTGCGAAGCTTGATTTTTACCTTTCCTTCCTTGTTCTTCACTTCCTTCCATAACCAAGGGCCAACAAAGAGAATGATTGTTTTGATTTATGCTAAATCGGCGCATCTCTGCAACCTTCCTTCTCTTTCTATATCTATCTTGGCATCAATTGAATCACTTTAAGGGATATACTTTTGATCTAAAAATGAAGAAGACTTGAAAAACTTGAAAACTTATTGCAAGTGAAATGTTATGTGTTTAAAGCAAAAGGATCAGTTTGCAACACATAAAATAAAGGATTACTTATGCAAATTATACATGGACAACAACATAAACATTGAACATAAACACATATGCACAACAATTGATAAAGGAGTTCACCCCTCTTATGGGCTAC
>ML792486.1:396431-407307 GCA_009831015.1 Picea engelmannii | reverse complement strand
TTAAACCATTCAATTATATCCAATGAGAAATGAACAATAGTATAAGAGTTACACCAATACACCACAATACACCATGCACAATATATGATAAATAATCAATAGTTATTGTTCAAGGGAAGTAATGACTTCCAAAGGTAGCTCCAACTTCCAAATATAAAGGGAGGGATAAACCTCCAAAAGGATGATGCAATCCTCCAATATCAAGAGAGGTTTTACCTCTCCATCCTTGCCCCTTCCTTCCACCCAAGAATATATGAGACATAATAAAACTTTACATTAAATCATCACCATCAACTAACCATCACATTGAACCAGATAATGCTTCCTGAGACTTCTTCACCTTCTTCAATTCTTCACTTATTAGAATACTTTGATCCTATAGATAATATAACTCAATGTATTCTTTGAAACTCCTCCAATTTGCACTGCTTGAAACCTCCCCAAAAAGAAGGTATAGAGAGAATGGTAGACCTTGTTCAATTCTGGTTTATTTAGGAGAGAGAACTTGTACAGAATTCCCCGTGCTCAATATTTAACATCAGATTCAGAAATTCGTAAAAAATAAACTACAACCCATACTCTTTCCAATGAAATTGTTCTCACTTCATTTGGATTCTCTATGAATAAGTTATGACTGTTTTACCTAGAACACCTGTTTATGACTATCTTTAGGACTTTTCAAAAACCCTATCTTCCATAGAGTGTATCTCCAAACGTATAGTGAATAAAGAGATGAAATTTTTACCATAGGTACCTAGATATCTCTTCTCAATACCACACCAATTTCACCATCTGAATCATTCTAGAAAAAAAAATATAGCGAAAATGGTAAGATGACCTGTAAATAACATACCTTAGAAAACATCACCAAAAGACTTCATCCTCCCTTGAAATCTAATGCAAACCCCCTACCCTAGTGGGGTCCACAACCTCCTAGTCAGTGGATCATCTTCTAACTCTGAGTTGGAACAACTCTTTTGGGTCCTCATTGGATCCCTGCAAATCAGATCCATAGGTCATATTCTGAACCCAACCGGCTCTTATAAATGCTGAGCGTGAGCTCCACTCCACACGACCAAGGGCTGTGACCACACCCTTGTTTTCCAAGGCGCTTCGTGATTCACGGTTTGGGAATTCTTGAGGGACCAACTCTCTACTCTTCTACACCGAACACCGAAAAGACTTAATCGATGGTTATCTCCTCCGTAGATCCCTTCACGCAACAGTTCACTGTGACCCAGGGCTAACCCAAAAGGTGCTTTTCACGAATGGAGAATTCTAGAGTTGAGTGTCCCGCCTCTCTGCTCCCTGGAACCTTGAAGTCTGACTAGGGCTCTAGCTAAGTGCTAGCCCTCTTTTCTTTACTCGCAATGTGACCTCCGACTAGGCCCAAGTCTCGGTGCCTGTTCCTTTCACGTTTTGCGGATCATAGACCCATGAACAAATCTACCTCCACTCCAAACTCCTAGTATGCGAAATGCCGAAAGGATTTTGTTCTGGACGATCAAACAGTCTAGATTATCCCCTTGATCCATGGCTCAGATCAAATCTCGAAGATCTTCTTTTCGGGATTTTTTTTTTTGGCAAGAGGGTCTAGAGACATGGATCGTAGAGGGATCATAAGAGGGTCATAAGAGGGATAAAATCCTCTCTTATGGTTCCTGGTCCATGAAATGCTGAAACCTCCCTTGGGAAATCTACGATGTATATTTCTCTGTATTGATAGTCATGATATCGTCGTTGGTTTTGCGAAACGTTGCTCGACTTCCATGCACCTCAACTCTTAGTCTCTCACCAAATTGATTCGTGTCCTCTGTTAGATCCGATGTTCATTGGGATTTCACAATATGCAAGTTCAAAGGAACTTTTCTCTTGTTTCTCCAAACACCAAATGCCAAAATCCTCCTTTGGAAACAAAGCGCTAAGGTTCGCACTACTTCTACAGATATGACGATTGTCGACAGATAGACACTTCCTCTCGAAGTATACTTGTCATCCATTCAACTCATCGCGACTCTTCCATATCCAACGACAGTCGGCTCTCTGCGCTCAGATCTGACGATTATTGTGCTCTTCCTCCTGAGTTTCAATGCTCTTTCTTTCCTAGACTTGGGAGATTTTTCCACCTCCACAAACTTCGATCCCTCACCCCTTTGACGAATCTTCCTCTTGTGTACTTCGTCAACACTTCTTGAAAGTGTTATCTCTTCTGCATTTTATCCTTGGTAGGATTTCGAATAGCTCAACTCGAAGGATTTTCTCAAAAAAAGAAAATTCTTATCACTCATCTGGCGCTCATTTTTCTGGTTCTTCAATGCTTAGTCGTTTCAAGGTCCTGCGCACTCCTTGTGTCTGGACTCTTAAACTTTTTTGTGCTTTTATCTGAACCTCCCTTCCTGAATCATTTTTTGATTTAATCGATGCACACCTTGCGTTAGGGAATGCACACCTTGCATACACAATTCAGTAGAAGAACAACTAAAACTTATCCAGTCGGATTCATACAATCACTCTCTCAATCATTCATACATAGAAAATGAACTGTAAATACTACGCATACACAAAATAACATACCTCCATTCATACTCAAGATGAACACAACTCAAGTAGATCCAAGACAATTTTTGTTTGTTCTATTCATTCATAAAAACGGAAATTACATAGTGTTTCTGCTCCACTCTATTCTGTTCTACTTGATCTCCTTCTGCTACTCATGTATGCATAATATATTACAATGCAATTGAAAAACTATCTAAGGACTGGCTCCCTGAGCTCTCTCATCCTTTCCTGAAATCTATTAAATTCAGAATTCAAACTATCACCCAACTAGTGCTGCTATTACAATAACTTCTAATTACTATCAGGCAGAGTCAACACTCCATGCCTGCGATCTCTTACAGTCCTGAAGACTTTACAAACAAGTTACAATTTAAAATGTCGTTTCAAAAATATCCCAACAACCAATTTAATTTATGAATAAATGCTTGATTTGAACTCTCAATTGTGTGTTGATGGCTATGAAGGCGTTGATGGCTATGAAGGTGATGCTCTTGCATCATACTCCTCTCGTTAAAATCTTTCGCAGAATCTTGTCCATGAGCTCCTGTACTATCTTCCCATGCTTCAAAATATCAGGTTCTGTGACCCAACTTGCATCTTCCATCGGATGATATTTCCACTTTACTAAGTACTCAGGATATGTTTTCCTCCTGGTTTTCTTTCCATCCCTTTGTTCAATAATCTTCTCCATTTGAGGTATTTCTGTTGTGGGCAATTTCTCTTCCCTGAAAAAAAAATTGTCGATGTGTGTGGCATCTCTTGTCTTCTGGCATGGTATGAAATGTGACATTTCGAGAATCTATCCACCACAAAAATATGGAATCGCTCCCTTTCTAAGTTCTGGGCAATCCCAAAACAAAGTCCATGTTGATTGCATCCCACGACCTTTCTGGAATTGGAAATGGATGATACAAACCAGTGTTCTGTTGTCTCCCTTTATCATACTGACAAATTCTGCATTTGTTCACAAACTTCTTCACTTCTTCCCTCATGCTCGGCCAATAATACGAATTGCTCAACTATGCAAATGTCTTGTCGTGACCAAAATGTCCAGCTAAACCTCCACTGTGTTTTCCTTTCAGCAGGTTGTCTCTCATTGAGCACTTCGGAATACATAATTGGCTCCCTTTGAACATTAATCCATCCTGAATTAAATATTCAGTCCATGGGCTTTTGTCTCCCAATAAAGGATTTTTGCATGCCTTGTAAGCTTCTTTGAAATCTGCATCTTCTTCATACATCTCCTTGAGGTGCTTGAACCCTAATGTCTCCACTGGAATTCATGTACAATCAAACTCCTTATACTCAAAGCATTTGCGACTTTGTTAGTAGATCCAACTATATGCTTAGTAATGAAAGTAAAATTTTGAATAAATTCTACCCATTTTGCATGTTTTTGATTCATCTTTTCTTGCCTAGTAATAAATTGCAAAGCATGATTATCACTATACAAGACAAATTCTTTAGGAATTAAATATTGCCTCCATTTTTTCAAATCTTGGATCACTACATAGAACTCCTTTTCATATGTGGAATACTTTTGCTGGGCATCATTCAGTTTCTCACTGAAATAAGCAATCGACCTATTGTCCTGGATCAAGACTGCTCCAATAGCAAATCCACTTGCATCGCACTTCACCTGAAATGTTTCCCAAAATCTGGCAAGACCAGAATTGGTTGCTCTGTGATTTTCTCCTTCAATACTTTGAAACTTTTCTCAGCTTCCTCCATCCAACTAAAGGACTTGTGTTTCTTTTTCACAGTGTCTATCATGGGTGCACATATGCCACTGAAATTTCTAATAAATTTCCTATAAAAACTCACTAACCCATGAAAACTTCTTACCTCAAATATACTTCTCGGTGATGTCCATTCTCTAATCGCTTTCACTTTTTCTGCGTCCATCTTCAATTCATTTGAACAGATTATGAAACCCAAGTATATGAGCTCCTTCTTCATAAAATAACTTTTCTTCAGATTTATCAGCAACTTCTCTTGCTGCAATCTTTCCATCACTGTTTTTAAATGTATTAAGTGTTCTCCTTTTGTTTTGTTGAAGATTAGTATGTCATCCAAATATACTATGACAAATTTTCTTATGAATTCTTTCAACACTTCATTCATCAATCTCATGAATGTGCTAGGTGCATTTGTCAACCCAAACAACATGACTAGCCATTCAAACAATCCTTGATTTGTCTTGAATGTTGTTTTCCATTCATCTCCCTCTCTCATTCAGATTTGATGATATCCACTCTTCAAGTCTATATTTGAGAAATATCTTGCTCCACTCAAACATTCCATCAAATCGTCCATCCTTGGTAAAGGAAATCTGTACCGAATGCTTATCTTATTGATGGCTTGAGAATCTGTACACATTCTCCATCCTCCATATTTCTTTGGGCTTAATACAGTTGGTACTGCATATGGACTTAGGATTTCCCTAACTAACTCTTTGTCCAACAACTCCTGGACTTGGCTTTTGACCTCCTCGTTCTCTCTAGGCGTCAACCTATAGGCAAATTTGTTTGGTATACTAGCTCCTGGAATAAGGTCAATGTGATGGCTTATGCTCCTAATGGGTGGCAATGAGTGTGGTAAGTCATCTACAATTATATTAGCAAAGTTTTCTAACAGTTCCTGGATTTCTATAGGAAAATATTCTATAGAAGTATTTGTAAGGATCACTCTCGGCTTCCTCACAACAACAAACTGTATTTCTTTCTCTCCCTTGACTTATTTTAAGAGATCCTTCCCACTCATGAGAAGTATGCTTGAACTAGCTTCTACCTTTGGATATTTGGCTTCTATGGGTAACAACATATGTGTTATACCATTTTTTTCTAGAGTACAAGTATTCTTTCTACCATCATGAATAACTTTTCGGTCATATTGCCATGACCTCCCTAATAAAATATGACATAAATCCATAGGGATTACATCACACATTATTTCATCTTTGTAACCTCCTATTTTAAATTCAACTTGGCATTATTGACTTACCATGAATTGATGTCCTTTATGCAACCACGATACCTTGTATGGATTTGGATGTGCAGTCATCTTAATCTCCAACTTCTCCACCATCTCTGTGGATACGATATTTTTCAGTGCTTCCACTGTCTATGATCATCTTGCAAACTTTGTCTTTTGACTTGCAAGCAGTTCTGAACAGGCTTGTTCGCTGAACTGGTTCCTCTGGTTCCTTTTCTGGTTTGAGAAGAACTTTCCTCATCATGAGGTTTCTTCCTCATTCTACAACTTCTAGTTCCACATGCTTCTCTACTTCGACAATGTGTGCTTCTCCACCTTCTCATTTTTTGTCTGGACATTCCCACAATTTATGCCATTCCTTTCCATAGGTGTAGAATTTAACTATGACACCTCTGGCTCTTCCTCTTCCTCTTCCCATGGAAAAAGAACTTTGTCCACCATATCGTCCCTCTTTAGAGATTTCTCCCTTCTCTTGGTGACTATGCTGCTTATCAGCTTCCAGCTTTGATGTTTGGAACTTCTCCCTGCTGGGTCCTTTGCCTTGACTCGAATTTCCGCCCCTACTTCGTTGGCTTTGCCTCCTAGCTATTTTTTCTTCATCTTTCAAGGCTGCTTGATAAGAATCCTCGATCGTACTAACATACATCATGCTGATCTCTTCTTGAATGTTATATCTCAGCCCATTGATATATCTAGTTATCTTCTCATCTTCATTCTCTTTCTATCCAGCCCTAATGTTCAGTCGGTAAAATTCTTCAGTGTACTCCTTCACTGATAAACCTCTCTGTTTCAGGTTCTCCAATATTCTATAAAGATTAATCTGGTAATCCTTTGGGATAAAATTAACTTTCATCTTAGCTACCATCTTGTCCCATATTTTAATTTTCTGCTTACCATTTCTTCTGCGTTCAGCTTGTAGTTCATCCCACCATAACGCTGCATGGCCTTTCAGTCTTGTCACTACATGCTTTACCATCTTTTCTTCTTTGATATCTTCATAATCAAAGTATTTATCCATGGCACATACCCAGTCTAACAATTCTTTGAATTCCAAATTTCCCTCATACATAGGTACCTCTATCCTTTCTCTAGCGCCTATTTTTTAAACAACTTTGATCAAGCAGTTCTGTGCAACAACCTCGGCTACATTTTCACCAGCTTCTACCTCTTCTCCACTCTCATCCTCACTGATATCACCAACATCGGGTGCTCTTCATTGCGTTGTCTCCATGGCATCCAATCTCATTCGAAGTCGCCTCATTTCTTCTTCCATCTTTGTGTTCGCTTTGCGTCTCCTTGGCGGCATGACTCCATTGTGTCACCTTCAACAGAGATCAAATTTATTTTATATAACAAATGATACCAAATTCCCTTGTTTCTTCTTTCGTCTGTTGTATGCACACAAATTTAAGTCTTGGCTCTGATACCACCTAATGAAAACCCCCTACCCCAGTTGGGTCCATGACCTCCTGGTCACTGGATTGTCTTCTAACTTTGAGTTGGAACAACTCTTTTGGGTCCTCACTAGAACCCTAGAAATCATATCCACAAGTCCTATTCTGAACCTAGTTGGCTCTTATAAACACAAAGCGTGAGCTCCACTCCACATGACCAAGGGCTGTGACCGCACCCTTGTTTTCCAAAGTGCTTCGTGATTCGCGGTTTGGGATTTCTCAAGGGACCAACTCTCGACTCTTCTACACTGAACGCTGAAAAGACTTAACCGATGGTTAGATCCTTCGTAGATCCCTTCACACGACTGTTCATTGTGACCCAGGGCTAACCCAAAAGGTGATTTTTGCGAATCGGGACATCCAGAGTTGAGTGTCTTGCCTCTCTACTTCTTGAAACCCCGAAGTCTGACTAGAGCTCTAGCTAAGCGCTAGCCCTCTTCTCTTTAATTGTGATGTGACCTTCGACTAGGCCCAAGTCTTGACGCATGTTCCTTTCACGTTTTGTGGATCATAGACCCATGAATAATGCTACCTCCACTCAAAACTCCCAGTATGCGAAATGTCGAAAGGATTTTCTTCTGGACGATCCAATGGTCTAGATTCTCCCCTTGATCCATGGCTCAGATCAAATCCCGACGATATTATTTTCAGGATTTTTTTTTTTTTGGCAAGAGGGTCCAAAGACTCCCTCTCTTGTGGTTCCTGGTCCATGAAATGCAGAAACCTCCCTTGGGAAACCTCCACAGCCATGATCGCGTCACTGGTTTTGCAAAACATTGCTCGAATGCCACATGCCTCAACTCTTAGTCTCTCACCAAATTGACGCATGTCCTGCTTGAAATCCGACGGTCGTTGGGATTTTTCAATACGTGAGTTCGAAGGAACTTTGATATTGTTTCTCCAAATGTCGAATGATGAAATACTCCTTTGGACACAAAGTGCTAAGTTTCACGCTACTTCTATAGATCTGACAGCTGTCAAAAGATTGACACTTCCTCTCGAAGTATACTTGTCGTCCTTTCAACTCCTCATGACTCTTCCATATCTAACGACATTCGACTCTCTGCACTCAAATATGACAATTAATGTGCTCTTCCTCCTGAGTTTCTGTGCTCTTTCTTTCCTAGACTTGGGAGATTTGTTCGCCTCCACAAACTTCGATCCTTCGCCCCTTTGACGAATCTTCCTCATGTGTACTTCGTCAACACTTCTTGAAAGTGTTATCTCTTCTGAAATTTTATCCTTGGTAGGATTTCAAATAGCTCAACTCGAAGGATTTTCTCAAAAAAAGAAAATGCTTCTCACCCACCTGGCACTCGTCTTTCTGGTTCTTCGATGCTTAGTCGTTTCAAGGTCCTGCGCACTCCTTGCATCTGGAATCTTAAAGTTTCCTGTGTTTTTCTCTGAACCTCCCTTCCTGAATCATTTCGTGATTCAGTTGATGCACACCTTGCGTTAGGGAATGCACACCTTGCATACATACTTCAGTAGAAGAACAACTGAAACTTATCTAGTCCCGTTATGGATTCATACAATCACTCTCTCAATCATTCATACATAGAAAATGAACTGTAACTACTATGCATACACAAAATAACATACCTCCATTCATACTCAATATGAACACAACTCAAGCAGATCCGAGACAATTTTCGTCTATTCTATTCCTTCATAAAAACGAAAATTACATAGTGTTTCTTCTCCACTCTATTCTGTTCTACTTGATCTCGTACTACTATTCATCTATGCATAATCTATTGCAATGCAATTGAAAAACTATCTAAGGACCGGCTCCTTGAGCTCTCTAGTCCTTTCCTGAAATCTATTAAATTCAGAATTCAAACTATCACCTAACTAGTGCTGCTATTACAATAACTGCTAATTACTATCAGGAAGAGTCAACACTCCATGCCCGTGATCTCTTACAGTCCTGAAGACTTTACAAACAAGTTACAATTTAAAATGTCATTTCAAAAATATTCCAACAACCAATTTAATTTCTGAATAAATGCTTGATTTGAACTCTGCATTGTTGAGATGTCATTCTTCTCTCCTCCACGTGTGCGTTGATGGTTGTGAAGGTGATGCTCCTGCATCAAAATTCGACCTTCTTTACTTCAGATTTCCTCTGAAACTAGACTTGTGTGTGTAAAATGAATTTATAATGATATGTATTTATACCCTTTATGTCACTTCCTTTTAACATTAGGGCCGACCTGACACTTTCTTATTTTGTAATTCTTTTCTTTAATTATCTTCAAGGCCGACCTGTACTTCCTTCTTCAATTCACTTTGTCATCTTCAAAAATTCATTTCTCCTCAACCATGAGGATCCATGAGACGTGCCACCTACCACCGGAAATAATATGATGTATACTATCCATCCATGGGTGTTGTTTCTGCATGTGCACTATCCTTCATATCCAAATACCTTCATCAATATTGTGGTCCAAAACCAATGACTAGGGTTGACATCAATGAAAACAACCAATCTTACAACAATCTCCCCCTTTGTCATTGATGGAAACAGTCATGCTCCCCTTGTCATCATGATCCCAATTTCTCTCCCCCTTTGACATCAATGGAAAAGGGTAGGGATTCTCCCCCTGAGTTTAATGGAAAAAGATAACTCTCTTCTTTGGGGCTGCTCCCCCTGAACATATAACACTTAATAACACTTCATTTTTATGGTCTCTTTCTTCCTTGGAGATTTTTTGTGGATTTATAATGTATATGTTACTTGGTATTCTTGTTGTAGTTGCAACCAATCTTCCTGAACCATCTTCTTTGATTTTTCATCTTTGTGATTTAAATGTGAGAGTATATCCTTGATCACACATTTTACTGACACTGAGTAGATTATGCTTCAATTGTTCAACCAATAGGACATTCTTTTCTTTTACATTTTTGCTTCCAAGCTCTACTACACCTTTTTGAATTATATTTGGCAGATGAGTCATCTCCAAATGCAATATTGCCATCCTTTCTCTTCAAGATGATGAATTTGTCTTGATCCTCAGTCATGTGTGAAGAACATCCACTGTCTATGTACCATTCATATTCTTCTTTACATTCTTCAACGGTCAATGTTATTCGACAATATTCATTGTTTGGAATCTCTTTCATTCTCCATACTGTGGTTGGTATAGGGATATCTTCATTCATATATATACAATCTTGTTCTTTGTGACCAAGATAATTACATTTGTAGCATACAATATTTTTGTCCATCAATGGGGAAAATGAATTATAACTTTTGTTGACAAATCCACAATTATTTCCATATTTTCTATTTACACCATTCATGTTTCTTGCATAGTTGTTCCTTTCATTGATTCTGCAATTAATTGTCTTATGTCCAAAAATGTTTCAAGTATAACAATGACCAAGAAAGCAATTTTGATACCTAGGAGTATGTGACCTTCTTTGTGATGTATATCATCTAGGTTCATGATCTACTCTTTTGTATTTTCCTTCATACTGATTGAAGCTTCTCTGATTCTTGAAGGTAGGAGGTCTTCTTGGATATTCATCTCTTTTGTAATCATTCCTTCTTTCTGGTATCCTATTCCACTTCTCATAAACTGTTTGTGTAGATCTTTCTTCAACCTTCTTGTTGGTATTTTCATATTCTTTTTATGAAGTTTCACCCATGCATCCAAGATGTTTTAAGTCTTTTGGCACTTGAGAGTTTCTTAAGATCTTCCTCAATGAGACAACTTTTGTTCAAGTTTTTCACTGTAATGATCCCAAGCCATTATGCAAGGATCATCACTTTTTTGGTGTCTTTTTAAAACTTTTTCTGAGTGAGGTATTTCGTCAAACACTTTGTTGATCTACCTTTTAGATGTGTTTATATGTGTGTATGC
>ML792486.1:301082-318929 GCA_009831015.1 Picea engelmannii | reverse complement strand
TATATATATATATATATATATATATATATATATATATATATATATATATATATATATATATATATATATATATATATATATATATATATATTAAATCCAACAAACAAAAGAGAGAAAATTAAAAACAAATACAAGAAAAAAATCATTTTTTTATTATAAAACAAAACAAACATTAGCTGTTGACTTTCTATACCTATAGGGCAGGCCACCGTGAATGCTCTAGAATTTTGTGTCGCCCGAGGGCACAACATTGTAATTCTGGTCTTTGTTGTCCATTTTCCAAATTTCTTTACACAACCATAGATTCAATCAGTTCTGAGACAGTGATGGAAGGATCCTTCTCCGCTCTGTGATCAAACTGCCCTCTTCCCTTTGATTCATTATGGAGGAGAATGAATCGAGGGTTCATGAATATCGACAGGAAGCACAGGTATCATATGCACATTCGCTGGAAGTTCACCAACTCTTCCCTCTGAATGAAACCCAAATTACGCAATGCCTATTTGAAGCTCTGTTGAAGAGATGAATCTTTCATTAATCATATTGTGGACTTTAAAAACCTCCGTCAAATCACCGCACTCATCGTTGCTGAGTATTGCATCCTCGGATATAACAAATTCATCTAATTGTGAGCTACCATATTCGCTTTCAGAAACTTGGTGTAACTAGATATTTCAAATCTTCCTCCTAGATATCCATTCTGAATCTGCATTAAGTGTAAGGTGATCACTAGAAGCCTTACTTAGAGTAGGAGAATGTTAGGGTTAGATCCCAATCGACCATGGGTTCGTGATACTGGATCTGCATGCCCTCGGAACCCTATGGAAAAAAACAAGCTGACCTCACATTACACGCCAAATCTCTGGCAGGGATCCAATAGTCTTCCATATCTTCTCACGCGAATCATAGATTTTCACAATCAATCGTCCTCTATTACTACCCCAAATGACCGCTACCACTTTGTAGTTTTCTCCAGAGATGTAGTCATCGTCACTTTGTCCATCATTCACAATGCCCATAAACTCTAGTTGCCTTATCGAATTCAGGGTGGGAAGTTGGAAGAACTTTTGTGTGAGAGGATTGCACACACTGTACACATGAGACAGTCTCATCTTCACCAAGAGTAGGCCTGCTGCGGATGCAAGGCAATAAGCACGTTTGACTACGTGGCATATAAACATACTACACAAGACTTCTTACAACTAGATCAATCAAGTTATGATCATTAATTAGTTGCTACAAGCACATCTCTCGAGAAACTTGACCCTTGTAAAAAGGTTTCTCATTATTGAGCCATATAATGTCTCGCAGAAGACTAAGTGATAGAATGACAGATTCCCCAACCTTCACCTTTGAAAGGCATCATAAAATGTAAACATCTTGACTTGCACGATCAACTGAGATATAGTGACCAAGGATTTCAGTAAATTCTTCAAACTCAAGTACTTCACTAGGTGCCTCTCCCATATACATCATGTTCCACAGTAACTCAAGTAATCTTTCTACCATGATTCATTTTTTGTAACTTCGTGCAAGTTTCTTCAAAAAGGTAAGGATTTTAATAATGTCACCTGCAAATCGACCCTGAACATGCTTCAACCGCTTCAAACTAGTCCGGCTTTTCAGTAGCATCCCAATTGTTGTTTTCATTCTTCCCTATGAAGTAAAGGGAGAGGAATTTATTCCACATCTGTGTATAGAAACAATAATCCACACAAGGCTTCCGACAGTCGATTAATTCTGATCGAAATCCCTGATTTTAGATATGTCGTGGATGCTGACGGTTTTGAAAATAAGATCTCCAGCCAAATCAAATACAATAAAATTGGTGCACCATTAAATACAATCAAATAAGATTGTTGCAAATTAATCAAATCAGATCTAGTCTTACAACCTCCTGCAAAAAAATCTATGAATGCGGTTGAACAAGGAGATAAACAATCTAGAACTGGATTTTATGTTGAGAATATGAGATATGAAAAATATGGATCTTCTTACCTCATAGATCCCTCTCATCATGTACTTACCTACCTGTTCCTTTAGTCAGTTATTTCAACAAGGTTGTTGGAGCATGCACCTTCATTTCATACAGATCTTCATTCGATCTACATACCAATCACTAGACAGGAACATTCCAAGCGATTTCAACAACCATCACACCAAACCCAACCATATATTGCCCAACATCTTCAATGGGTACCATGAAATTGCATTTGACTAAGTTTAAGAAATAGCTCCAATTCCAGGTCTGGATTCATTTGGCCAGGTGAACACTGCATATCTTCTTCACCATTGTTCTCTTTATTTTAATTATAGCGCGCGAGTAATATGCAAGAAGATGTTCATGCACAGATAAACAATTTCATTTTGATCGGATAAATTAGAGTCCTGTGCTAGTGAAGGCTAGTTGAAACTGATTTATTGAGATATTGATTGACTGCCTTCATCTTTGATTCCCTAATGAGGACATTGTGGTCAGAAAAATAGAACCTTAGACCTGCCTTTGTCATGTGCATTAAAATTTATGATATATTGTTTTGTTTACAAGGTTATTTTCAGGCATCTACAGGATAAGGGGTGAGAGCAAAAATATGGCATGCAAACCAAAAATAAGCCAGGTTGAAGTTTAAAATGAGAAGAGTGTAGTCTGATGTTTCGGCTTGGAGTTTCTGCGCAACTCTTATCTTGTATGAATTGCAGACCTTATTCATTTACATATATATATATATATATATATATATATATATTAATGTACTTATTGTTTTATTGTTTTTCTTTGCAGACACAAGCATGCACAATTTTTTATTTATGTTTCCTATTATGTTTTCAAAGTAAAAAAATAAAAATAAAAATAAAAACTATTTTACAAGCTTATTAAAAATCTATGAACAAATGGAAGACGAAAAAATAGATTAGGAAAAAAAAATTATTTCGTCAATTTAATTGATATTCCGAAATCAACCAATCAATCATCCTACTTTTTGATCCTCATGATCGCACGAAGCGCAGAGGAGAGCATACTTATTCTAGCAAATGAAAAACTTGAAAATAAAACCGTACCTACACTACGCTAATTAGAAATGAGAAATTAGTTATGTGTAATCAAATAGCCAATGTAGCCATGCACGCAACAATAATAAAAATATGTTATCATTCAATTTCGAAATTGATAGTCGGGAATATGTATGAACGTGCAAAATTATCTTATGAAGTTCTAAATTAACAAAATAAAAAGGAAAACTAAGTGGAAATAACCTAGTACTTTCTTGAAACCAACGTTCGATCAAGATTTTGTAGGCATAATTTGTCTTACTCAAATCATGTAGTAGCTCCTCACTGTCCTCCTCGACCTCTTGCGCGCCTAATGGTTCTTCATTAAATATGCAAGGTTCTTCGTATTTTGATTCTTCATTTGCCTCAAGAGGAGTGAATAAGCTTTTGACTGTTGTCAAGATCTCCTCTTCCATAGAAGAGGAGACCCCAACTTTTTCTAGGATCTAAGTGAGTTGTTCTAAGCTTAAATTCATTGTTAAATCATGTTAAAAAAAAAGGATTCTTACAGCACCCAAATCAAAAATGAAAAACTTAAAAAACACTCTTGCTAAAACATAAAAATAAATTACTCTTCGCAGCTGCGGAAATTAAATGCTCTTTATAGTTGGTCAAGGAGAACATGAGGAGTCTCCATTCAAGTAGCTACTATGACTCCTTACCAACACATGTAGATCACACTTTCATAAATTTAAACTAATCTTGCGGAAATTGAAACTACTCTTACCTAGTTGGTAGGGAGAACATGAGGAGTCTCCTCTCACAAGCTTATATGACCCCTTACCAACACATCTAGATCACACTTGCATGAATTAAACACTCTTGCATAAATTGAAATTTGCATAAATTGAAACTAATTTTACCTAGTTGGTAGGGATAACATGAGGAGTCTTCTCTCAAGGGCTTCTATGATCCCTTACCAACACGTCTAGATAACACTTGCATGAATTGAAATGAAAATGAAACTAATAACTCAATCCATCATGCTTCCCCAGCAATGACGCCAAAATGTTGGGCTCTAAAGATGTCCTAAAATATAACCTCTATGCATCATCCAAAGGTAAGCGCCGGCACAAGTGTTTTACTTGTCGCCTACGTAGGTTCTCACCTTCCATTTTCAATACATGTCCTCCAAATATGCAACCCCTGCAAAGAGACAACAATTGTAAGAAAAGGAACGACAATTGTTCCGTTCAAATGAACAACACTACTTACAAAAGGAACACAAATCATGACAAGGGAATGACAGTCGTTATATTGGGACGAACTAATGTTGTATTAATTGAGTTGTAGTACTTTCCCAACTATCTAATTTGTCAACTCGGGTTTCGTAAACTAACAAAGCACATGCAAAGTATATGCAAGATTGAAGAGGAACTAATCTAATCTAATGTTTAAGCTACGACTGAAATTGAATCATTAATCTAACACACGACTGAAATAGAATCATTAATCTAACACATGACTGAAATTGAATTGCGTAAATTAAATTAATCTAGGAATGGGAAATTGCATGAAGGAAATTAATCTAGGAATGGAGAACTACATGAAGGAAAATCAAATACAACATGTGAAGAGTTGAATAGCATAACAAAATATGAGAGCTCTCACCAATGAAGCAATCTTATATTACAATAATTAAATCAATCTTCATAAAAGAATAATGAAATCATGAAAACCAAAACCATGAATCAAAGCTAAGAATCCATTTCTCTTTCGAATCCTAATGACTACCATTAATGACTACTCTAATTCCATATTCTAATTGAATCCTCATGAAGATAGAGCACTCTCTTTTATACATGAGAGCCTTGAATATAAGATAACCATCTCATTATTACAGATCCACTTTTCTCTCAACCTATTTCCCATTATTACAAAATATAATCCCTTCAAATCCTCACACATATCTCTCATATATCTTGGATAAGATATTCCAACCAAATCTCGATGATCTTCTCCTTGGAATGGGCTTGAATTATCTCCTCAAATATTGAAATTGTGGAGGAAGTATTCGAGAATTCCTTTTGAATTAATCCTTCTCATATTCCTACACATTACAAAGCTCACACATTTTTGAGATATATATGAAAACATGTCAATTTTCTAACATTTAATCACAAATTCCCTTTTAATACTAAACTGAATAAAGTGGAGAACAATAAGGTGAAACACAAGTATATTTATGGAAATGATATTGTGAAAGGTTAATGGGGAGATGAAATGTGGAGAATGATGAAGGGAAACATGGATGAAAATAGGACATTTCTGAGCCCCAACACCTTTTTCACTGTGTACATTCTGAAAGGAATACACATAGTAGGAAGCCAGCTAGGATAGATCCCACTACTGAAGAACAACGAATTCAACCTAGGCGAAAGAAAGAACTATGTTATGCTAGCACCCCATTGATAATTGAAAAAATCAACTGGGAAGAAGACTCACCTCATCTCCTAGCCATGGATTAAGGGATTGGCGCAGTCCACTGTGCTAAACGTGATGAAGATTCCCCATCTTCCCTGTCACCAGGAGGTTAATGCTTGTATTAAAATCCTCTTGTCATGCTATCATGGAAGATACCTATGGCTCGACCAAAGGATTACTGTGGATCTGACGCTGATCCACCATATTACAGGGTTAATCATGCAGGGAACTGACCCTCAATAGTTTTATCCAGAGAAGGCCTTGGACCGCTCCCTAGCACAGCGCATCAAGGAAGCATATGACGAAGTTGAAAAATGAAAGCAAGGTTACAAGGTAGCCTCTATACAGGATGGCATAGTGTGCCTCGCTTGCCAACTCATAGATGGAAAGCTCATAAGGAAGAAACACCCCACACAAGTCACGGGGTTCATGGTGGACCTCGCAGGAAAATGTGTGGAGGGCATGCAAATGAATTGGGTGAGTTACCTCGTCAATCAATTGGAGAAATACTGTCGCGAAGCTTAGGATTTGGGATACAAATTCCACTTTAGCTAGCTGATCATTTTGATCACATTTGTCTCTTGGAAAATTTCTTAAGGAGTCACTTTTCTAGAGATTGAACCATTGAAGATATTGGCTGCTAGGTTTTCTACCTTGTGGTACACCAACGACATGACAAAGCAGTGGAAATCGAACGTTGTTTTTCATTCCTATTATCAACAACTGAAGGTTTCCATCAAGTCATTCTTACACATGACACCATGCACCCTACACCAGTATATACCAATAGAAAGGTTCCACGCAAATCCACATTTCATCTATATCACTCCATGCAGAGACAAGAATAAGGAAGAGTTACAGTCTTACTACAAACTAACAGATGAAGACATGGAGCAGATAACCAAGGAATGGCCAGAGGAGTACCTCGTACCTATCTCTGATGTAGAACTCTTCACCACTGACACCATAGGAAGCCCCATGGTCACCTAAGTCAAGCATGTCGGATAGTCTAGTGGGACAAAGAAGAAGAAGAGGCAAGAAGAATTCCAATATATAGAGACCAATGAGGAGGAAAATGCCTCTGAAGACAATGGCTCTGGATCACTAGAAGGAGGAGGAAACAAAGAAGATGGACAAGGAGGAGGGTATTATAAAGGAGAAGGTGAATCTACACCACCGAAAGACCCCCCTACTGAAACAATAACACCGTAGAAGAAGAAGGTTTCTCCGCAGAAACCTTCAGCAAGAAAGAAGACCCGCACCAGTAAGCCCCAGTTAGAGGCCACGCTCACAGAGGATGACATCAGTTTGGTATGCAGAGCCATGGAGGATTCTTCTGAGGATATATTGTAGAGATATGGAGTGAAGCAGGAGGAGTTGTATAGAAGGATTGAGAAGGAACTGAAGGAAGTACAACAAGTTATTTGTTCGGTCCGTGCAGTACCTACTGCATCATAGATTGAGGAATTGGGGGATGAACCATCCCAATTGAGGAGACTCACAGATGCGATAGAGGCTCAACTTTAGAAAATCCAGGAAGAGAAGGAGAAGGCTACAGAAGCCTTGAAACAAAAGAAAGATGAAGTCTTTGAGAAATTATGAGTAGCGTGGTACTATGTAACCACCAATGAAAATGAGAAAGAAGAGTTTCAGGCGATGATCCAGGAGGAAAAATCCCAGATACAAAGAGAAAAGTAATAGTTGCTCATAGAACGGGATACAGTCAAGAAGAAGTGAATAAAGCATGTCATTCTATGCTAGGCTTGGCATAGGAGTAGGAGTTGATTGAGGTTCAAGTGGAAAAGCTTGCTGAGACCATCCAACAACTTTAAGTGAGGATAACAGAGTTGGAGATCCAAGCAGTACCGAGCACCCCATAGGAAGTGTGTGATCAGAGGGAGGAATCTTCTAAGAACACAGTAATAAGGATAAGGTCCCTCGCCTCAGAGTGCAAGAAGATGAGCAATAGAAGCACGTAGACTTACAAACACCTCGTAGAAGATACAGAGCTAAGGAAACTGGAAGCGCATTTACAGGAGACGCAGCAGCAGGCATTCTTCGTGCAGGTGCAGATTAAGCTACTCATCGCAGTCGAAAGAATGAATAGATCTCAGGAACAACGCGTAGTGCAGTAGTAGATTACTTCCATATAGGGTAAGATAATGGAAGTCCGGTAGAAGCTACAACCTATGCAGGATGAAGTGTGCAAGGTGTTCGAAGAAATTGAGGGACAAGGCTCGAAATTGGACCAAGTTGTTGCATCAGTAGAACAATGCCTCGAAGGGTCTGTTATAGAGTAGACGATCCAGGAGCTTACTGAGCAAGAGGTTCATGCGAAGCAGTAAGTCGAGGAAGCTTGAGTTAATATTGAGGCCTTTGAAGCAGCGTTGCCCAGACCTGAGTGACTCGAGACGAGTCACAGGTGAGTGTTGTGGGCTTGTTGACCCTCAACCAAGTTTTGAGGAAAACTTGGTCAGGTTTGACCACTTTTTGGACTTCAACACATTGTTCGAGAAAGAAGCACATAGGCAAAGCTAAGATCATGGATCTCATCAATTTTGCAAGCTATGTGGACCCAGTAAGGGGTCCCTAGGGTTTTAGTAATGGGTTTTGGGATGTCGGCCCATGGGGTTTACCCATTATTAGGCCTTTTTCTAAGGGATTGTAAAAGTATAAATAAGTAAGAATGTATGATAGAAGGGAGGATTTTCGAGGGCTTGTTGAAGAGAAGTCTTAGTAGCTAAGTGAAAGTCGTTTTTGGTGCTTTGTGAAATAGAATGTGTATGTAAGGCTCTGTGCTTGATAGCAAAGTCATCTCTGTGCCTAAACCTAGTTTTGGAAGGAGGATTTGGTGCTCAGTGCACAGATCTCCTATCCCATGCGAAGCTTGACTCTGTGGCTCGGTGCACAGGAGTCTCTGGATGTAAGAGATTGAAGAATAATAAAGAAGACGAAGCATTTGGTGGATGTAGCCCCACACTGGGATGAACCACACATATCTTTTTTCTTTTGTTTGCTTTGTGCTTTGTTGGTTATGTTATGAATATGCTCAGTGCTTTGATTGTTATGTATGATAGATAGATATGTTGATGCTTAGTGCTTTACTTGTGTTAAAGATAAATGAATGATTATATATAACTCAGTGTTATGTGCTAAGTGGTTGAAGTACTTAATCTTTGTTGTTACTGCACCGATCTCTATTAGGGAATGTTCTACAATGTTATTAAGTCTAATGAAATAATGCATATCATATTCTAAGTGTTAATAGAGTACTCCGCAAAGTGTTATTATTAAAGATCGGTGTCCCATCTTTGTTATAGACACCTGCGTCTTGTAACCCCTACTACTTCTAACTTGAGTGAGACTTCTCCTCCTTTGCAAGCATTGTTGAAAGGGTCGGTGGTTAGTGTTTTGTTGGTGAGTTGTTGAAGTGCTGAACCATGGTTCTTCCCCTGTGCCAAAATGGCGCTATTTGCCACACTCATAATCTGGCTTCTACTGCTTGGGTGATTTATTCACCTAAAGGAGAAATAATCTCTTTCAGAGGTGATTGTCTCAACCCATATACTAATAATGTAGTTGGTTATAGCATTATTATCGAACTACTTGATGACACCATTGTGTCTTGGATTTGATCATTAAAACTTTGTCTAGACACTCAATTAGTTGTATTCCAACTAAACAATAATTATTGTATTCACAACACCATGTTACTTCATCATTTCCTCGAAGTGCATTTTTTGGAGCGTTGTTTTGATTATATTACCTATGTTCATATTCCAAGAATTTCAAATGTATTATGTGATTCATTTGCTAAATACGTGTTAGATTGGAATTTACATCATTCACATTAAATGGAAAGCTCAAATCACTTATGTAATAATAATAAAGCATAAGTACATCATTATCAAGGAAAAACACACAGAGACACACAGACACACATCATCATCATCATCAATTTTTAATAAGTTACAAAGAGTGGATCATGTCTCAAAAAAGGTTTTTAAGCCTTGATTGACCTCTATAGGGACCGATAGTAAAAAATCTAAATATATCATAATTAATGTCCCAAGGGAACATCCCCTCCTTCTACACATTGCTCATAGAAAACCATTGCATGAGGAAGATGTCGAAAGAGTCATATTCATTCCCCTGACACTCCAACTATATGTAGTTTCATCTACTCGGGTAGCTCCTGAATCCATACCATGGGCATTGAATGCACCCGTCTATCCATATTCCTCTGGACATTATCTAAAACATTCTCATCATCTACTCGTGGTTTTCCATCATGACCATGTCTTCCATGAAAAGGAAATCCCTCTGTTCATCTCTTTCCCACATCTTCTTAATCAAACAATCTCATTATTCATATGATCCACGCCAAAAATAACTATTCATTTATATTCCTCAAAATATAAAAATTAGATAATTATAAAATTTCTTACCAATGTCTCTGTAGATGCTACCAGGAGGGATAGGAATCTTTGGGTCATGTTGGTAGTCTATCCCTGCATAGGGATAGTCCTCTATGGCTAGCACTTGGCGTTACCACCATGCAAAGAAGGCATCATCCCTTAGATCCGATAGCTTCCCTCTATAGATTTTAAGATTGTACAATTATTTACTACAAACATATTTTCAGAAAAATAACAAAAAAGATACAATGAAAAATACACACATTACACAAATATTTTTCCCCTAAAAACCCAAACCAAGAAAACCAGCATATTCTATCATATATTGTTTAGAATAAAATATACATATAGGAGACAACGACATGTAAAACCCTAACCCAATGACATGGATTAGTCAACAACCCTAATTCCTTAACCATAAATAGAAAACCATCGGTAAAAAACCATGTGTTAAACAATCACCCAGCAATGGACACAGAAATTGAGGTGACACAAAAACAAGGAAAAAAAGTTGACACGTTTCACGATGTAAAAAAAATCTCAGGGGAACTTCCTTGAACCCCCACACAAGGGGGCTATATCCCCCCTACAACCCTTGAAGGGGGAGCCTAGTGCCCTCCCCCTCAAACCCCCATGCACACCCGACATAATGTAACAGTCTTTAAAGCTAGTCATGCAAAGAATGTAACACATACCCAACATTCTCCCACTTGTTGTTTTCTTTGCATACAGGGGGTTATAGGGTTACATAGTCAACAATCTAGGGAAACAATGCCCATATATTCTCTACATCAAGTGAACTTCTCAGTGCTCATATATTTTGTTAATGAATTTGCAACATTCTTCAAAGTGTCCACCTTCATCATCAACACTTTCTTTTCTTCAACCATGTCTCTCACAAAGTGATATTGAACATCAATATCCTTTGTCTTTGAATGATAAGTTGGGTTCTTCTTCAGAAAAATTTCACTCTAACTGTCTAAATCTATCATTATAGCTTGATCTACCAACCCAATACTCGGACACAATACTTTTAACCATATTGATTGCTTTCTTGCATGAGTGGTTGCCATGTATTCAACTTATGTAGTTGAAAGTGCCACTACAGACTGTCTTTTTCTCATCCAACTGATTGCTCCTCCAAACAGATTAAACACATACCTTCGTGTAGTTCTCCTATGATACATATCTCTAGCCGAGTCTGAATCCACAAAGCCATGTATGTATAACACTCCATCCAATATTGATCTTCCTTGGTAGCACAATCCATAGCTAGAAATGCCATGCAAATACCTAAAAACCCTTTTTATTGTTGTCCAATGCCCCTTGCCTAGTTTTGACATATACCTTCTCAAAACTCCCATTGCATGCGCAATGTTTAGTCTAGTACATACCATTGCATATGTCAAACTAAGAACTACACTTGCATATGGAACACGATACATGTCCTTCTCCTCTTCCTGTTTCTTGGGAAACTAATCCACAGATAACTTTACACCAATAGGAAAATGGACGTTGACCAGTTTACATTCCTTCATATTAAACCTATGCAATATTCTATCGACATATTTTTTTTATTTAACCAAAGTTTCTTCTTTTCCTGATATCGTTTAATTTCCATTCCCAAAATGAAATTTGCAGCACCAAGATCCTTCATGTGAAATTTAGAGGAAAACTAAGTTTTAACATCCTGGATAATCTCCCTGTTGTTTCCTATTAGCAACATGTCATCCACATACAAGACCAAATAAATCAAATGATCACCAATTAATTTAAAATACAGATAGTGATCCTCTTTGCTTCTTGTGAAGCTAAGTCCCAACATATAAGTATCAAATTTTTGATACCACATCCTTGGTGATTGTTTTAAACCATACATGGACTTTTTCATCTTGCATACCAACTCCTTATTTCCCTTCACAACAAATCCTTATGGTTGATTCATGTAGATTTCTTTTTCCATATCCCCATGTAGGATTGTTGTATTCACATCCATACGCTCTACTTATAAAATAAAATGCAGCAGCAAAAAATAACAGAAATATAATAAAAGTTAATTTGGCAACAAGGAAAAAAATATCACCAAAATCTATTCCCTCAACTCGGGAATAACCCTTTTCTACTAACTGAGCTTTGTATTTCTCCACTTTTCCTTCTGAATTAAGCTTCTTTTTAAATACCCATTTGCTACTAATGGGATTTCTTCCAGTCAACAACTCCACTAGATGCCAAGCCTTAATAATAGACAAAGAAAAATTTGAACAGAAATTAGATGGAGTATATCTTTCCGGTAGCCTTCTTTCCTACACTGATATCCTCAATACTGGACTATGAGGATCTTCTTCTTCTGATTCATGTTCTTCTGTAGAGTCTGATTCATCATCCTTTGGCTCAAACTCTATTTTCTTTGGTTCTTCCTTAATTGGTAGGAATTCTTGTCTAACAACATCCTTCATTTCTCTAAATACCACATCTCGGTTATACACAACCTTATTAGTTTATGGGTTCCAATGCTTATAACCTTTGAGACCATCTTTATACCTAATAAAGATACACTTTTCATCCTTCTTATCTAGCTTACCCATGTTTTCCTTTGGAACATGAACATAGGCCTCACAGCTAAATACCTTGAGATGTGTGAGAGAAGGTTTATTACCAGTCCATACCTCTTATGGATTCTTTTCATCCAGTGCTGATGAGGGTGATCTGTTGACCAGGTAACATGCAGTACCCACTTCCTCTTCCTAGAAGTTTTTCCCTAACCCAGTACTACTGAGCATGCACCTTGATTTTTCGATCAACATCCTATTCATCCTTTATGTAACTCCATTCTGCTAAGGTGTATATGGAGTAGTCTTCTTCCTTTATATACCTCACTTCTTACAAATTTCTTCAAATTCATTCTCTCAAAACTCTCTGTTGTTATCTATCCTCAAAACCTTAATTATTTTCTCTGTTTGATTCTCAACAAGAGCCTTAAACTCTTTAAACCTGTCAAATAATTTAGATTTCTTCCTAAGGAAATATATCCAAGTATTCCTCGATAATTCATCTATAAATGAGACATATTACACATATTTTCCCAATGATGGAACTGACATAGGTCCAAACACATCACTGTGAACTAGCTGTAAAATTCCTTCTGCCCTTGTTGCACTAGAGGAGAATCTTACCCAATTTTGCTACCCATATACACAATGTTCACATAAATAAAAATCCAAAGAGAAGTTAGACATACCTTCAACCATACCTTTACCGTGTAGTAGTCGAAGACCCTTCTCTCCAATACACCCCGGTATGTGATGCCACAACATAACCTTTTCTCCAGAGACTGTAGGAGTTCTTTCTTCTTCAACTCCAATATGAGGAACAATGGAACTATTACACCCATCACTAATAGTGTTTCCTTGCATCTTATACAAAGTTCTAAAATGAACTCCCTTCAACAACATCATTGCTCCTCGAACCATCGTGTAGGTTTCCTTTTCAAATATTGTTTTTACCCTTGCATCGTCCATTTTTATTACATAAATCAAATTTATGGCCAATCCTATGATGTGTAGAACACCAGGTAGTGTTCTAATCCTTACATATATGAGCCTCAACTTGAATTTTCCTCGTCCTATGATTCTGGTTGTCGAGTCATCACCTAGGAAAAAATTACCTCCATCATACCTTTCATATTCATAGAACCACTCCCTATGGGGAATCATATGAAAGGATGCACCTGAGTCAACCAACCATGCCTCATGATATGCATTTGTTCTTGAAGAATCTAAGTACACATCCCCTCCTTCTTCCTTGGATTTTTTTTCTTCTATAGAAGGAGCTTCTTCAGATCCCTTCTTTTTATCAACTTTCGATCTACATTGCTTCTTGAAGTGCCCTTCTTTTTGACATCCCCATCATAAATTTACAAGCTTTACAGGAGATTTAAATATACCCTTAGACTTATATATCCCACTTGAGGACTTAGATCTATTTATTTCCTGGGAGATTCCTCTTTCAAATAATGCATCTGTGATTTTTCCTTCCATGTTCTTTCGTCTCATCTCCTTCGACAACAAGAATGAGACCGCTTCATCAAACCTCAAGGAAGTTGTATTACTACCTATGGCCAAAATCAGACTATCCCACGAGTATGTTAAATAAAATAGTAAAATGATACACTTATATTCATCTAGAATTTTAATCTCTACAAATACTAACTGACTTACCATAGTATTGAAGGTGTTCAAATTCTCTGCCACTGAGTCTCCATATCTAATCCTTAGGTTATACGAATTCTTTCTCAGGAATAGTTTATTTACTAGGGACTTAGACTAATACAACTTCCCTAACTTATCCCATAAATCCTTAGATGTAGCTTCATCTGACACATTCAGAAATACTGAATCTGAGATACACATTCTGATTGTGCTCTTCGCCTTCTGATCCAAATTTTTCCAGTCATATGTTGAATTTCATGTAGGTGAAGTACCTAGATCCACCACAATCCATTGATCTTTTTCCACCAATAGATCTTCTATATCGAGATTCCACAACTCAAAACTTTTCCCATTAAACTTCTCGATCTCCATTTTTGAACTACTCACCATTTCTCTTCACCTTAAGAATCAATAACAAAAATCTCCCACTGTAACAAGGCTTATCACAGTCCCGATCCAAACCCTTGACCGCAAAGTTGTCCCCCTGAAGCTAATAATTTCTTTGATACCAAATGTAGTTTTTAATTTTGTACAATTATTTACTGCAAACATATTTTCAGAAAAAAAAAAAAATTANAAAAAAAAAAAAAAAAATATATATATATATATATATATATATATACAATGGAAAATACACACATTACATAGATATTTTTCCCTTGGAAACCCAAACCACAAAAACCAACATATTCTATATTCATTCACATCATACGTTTTTTACAATACAATATACATATAGGAACCAATGGAATCCAAAACCCTAACCTAATGACCCGGATTAGTCAACAACCCTAATTCCTTAATCGGAAATAGAAAACCATCAGCAAAAAATCATGTGCTGAAAAATCACCCAACAATGGACACGAAAATTGAGGAAACACGAAAAATGAGGTAAAAAAGGTGACACATTTCCTGAGGAAAAAAATTATCAAGGGCTCTACCACTGAACCCCTGTGTGCCTGGTGCAATGTAGTGGACACTAAAGCTAGTTGTGAAAAGAATATAGCACATAACCAACACCCTCCTCCCTACCTAGATAATACTTCGGTCCATCTCTCCATTGCACCATCTCGGACATAGTAAGGATGGATGTCCACTCTAGGAATGATCATGGCTATCCTCTCAAATAAAAAATAGCATAGGAGGATTCCATAGCTAAAATTTTTTTAGCTTTTCCTATTTCCATCATGTTAGTTGGGCCTTCATACATGTCATCAGTGGCGTCCTCAAATCATACAATTTTGGCCTCAAACGTTCTCTGGCATAAAACATCATTTCTCAGGAGGCTTAGTGCAATGATGTTGATCCTATAATATGGGAAATCAACAATACAATGATCTTCATACTGAGTTTTGTAATCTATCCTATTGGGAGTTGGCTCCCAACTTTTTGTGTCTTGGCTGAGTAATACAATGCAATGTATCCATTGATCGTAAGACCAATATATCCTTTACCTTTTAAATTAACAACATCTCCTCACCAAGGTAGCCTGGTAATAAAGTATATATCCTTAGTTTCAATCTTTAAACATTGCCCTCTGATCATGAAAGCATCTTCGTCGAGTTCCCAATAATCTATCAGAGTTGCAAGCAGTCTTCGTTGTGCTCTTATTCCATTGCAATGAAAAAACTTGTATAATATTCATCTCCAGAGAGCTTCGTCAGCCTCCTAATCATTTATCACATCATTATCAACTTCCCTATGTTTATATGAATCACATATTTGGCATAGGATCGACCCCACTGTGTTGCGACATGAAACATTCTTTATTGTTTAGAAGTGTTGTAATTCATGTGGTAGAGACTACCATTCATGGGTTCCCTATTGAGACCATGGCTTGCATTCTAGCACCCATGCTGAAATCCCTGGTTATTCTATCCTTACATAGGGATAGTCCTCTATGGATACCACTTGGCATGACCACCAAGTGAAGAATGCATCATCCCATGGATCCCCTAGCTATTGGATTACTGAGAGGGGGGGGGGGTGAATCAGTGTTAGAGAAATTTAATCATTTTTCACCATAAAATGCAAGTGTTATATGAACGTAGCATTATCATCCAATAATTGCAGAGTAAATAAATAATGAACAAATGATAAATCATACACATACATAGTACATCGGTGTTTTTACATGGAAACCCAAAGCAGGAGAAAACTACGAAATGTTTTTTCTTATATGTCTTGAAGAATTACATTCATTGGAAGCACCAAATTCCTTTGTTTTCTAGCTGCAACTAGAAGGAGACTCCAACCCCCTAGTTTCTCATGCTACAACCTGCAGGAATCTCCAACTCCCCAATTCTTTGGCTACAACCAGAAGGAGGCCACAACCCCCTATGTTCTCCAGCTACAACCACCTGTCCTTGCCCCGTCCAACCGCCCTAGCGTAGAAGTAGAATGATGGAACCACTATCACACTATCACTGTGAGATATACCATTGTAACAACCTATACCAATCAACTTATAATAAACCTGTACCATACACAAGTGCATCAACCATGCATCAACTAGTACCAAACAACCTATAATCAGCCTGTACCATAAACAAGTGCATCAACCATGTACCAAGATATACCATCAATGAGTGCATCAACCATGCACCAACTATGTACCAATCATGCATCAAATACACATAAACTATGACTCATAAATATGTACGAACATCATCAACTATACACCTCATGTATATGCCAACTTATCAACTGCTTATCTCAACCATGTACCCAACATGTACCTCAACCAAAAGCTCTCATAAATTTCATCATCCAAATCTGATTTGCAACTCTGTAATAGACCTAGTGTATATGATCACATGCCTGCAAACCTTCCTTAACTTTAACAACAAGAGACTATCATTTTCATCAAACTTTACTTTAGTCTCACATGACTAATTTTGGATTAGTCAAAAACCCTAACTTGCAATAATAATAACTATGTACATGTAATGAATAAAGATATGAAAATACTACACAATGTTCTTCAGTGTCTTTTATGCAATTCCTCCATATTTCACTACTTCGAACCTCTTAGAAGAGGAGTTATAGAAAAAATGGCATACCTTGTTGAATTTTGGCTTATTCTAGAGAGTGAATTGTAGAGCATGCCCCTGATGGAATATTTGTTGTATGGATCTCAAAATTGTAAAAAAATACTAAAGACTGTACTGTAACCAATAAAGTTGGTCTTACTGAATTTGGATCTGTTATGAAGAAGTTATGACATTTTTACTCGAAACACTTGTTTTATACTAGTTTTAGGATTGGCCACAATCCCTATTTTCCACGGCATGCAACTCCCAAAATACAACGACCCACAAGATGAAATTTGTATCATAGATAATTGGAGATGTTTCCTCATTGGCCTACCAATTTCATGGTCTTAGTCATTCTAGAAAATAATTTATTGCAAAAATGGTGAGATGACCTATAAATAACATACCTTAGAAAGCATCATCAAAAGAATTTATCCTCCCTTGAATTTTGACCTTCTTTACTTCACCTTCCTATTGAAATTTGGATTAGATATCCTTTGGTTACCTCATTCACCTATATATATTCAATATTCTCAAGTGTGATTAAAATGAGAGAGCCTTGCCTCTTATTTATACTTTCATGTAGCTTCCTCAAGGGGTTAACTTTTAACCATCTAACCCACTTTCCTTATTTTAGGGTTAACCCACTTCTAACGACTTCTCTGTTGGACAACTGAGATGGGGGGTGAATCAGTTGTCACCATGCTTAAA
>ML792486.1:178873-191936 GCA_009831015.1 Picea engelmannii | reverse complement strand
GGGGAATACTTTTAGGCATGTGTTTCATGACATACAAGGGGTTGTGGTGTCTCATTTATGGCTGCCTTTGTAGAGGGTGCGTTTCACCTTCATTTTCAACACAACCTTTTTCCAAGCCCATTTAATGCCTTTTATTCTTTTAGGATGTTTCTAGTTTGAAGACAAGGTGGGGCTTCTACCTAAGCATGAAAAAATTTCCCACCTTTAATCTACCCTGGTCACACCATGCTTCCCCAAGTTGAAAACATGTGTGGGTATTCTACCTAAGCATTAACAAATGTTCCCACACATGCTCTAGCTTGGTTGGAATTTTTTATTAGTCAATTTTCACGGGTCTCGTCAGCTTCTTATGAGAATAATTTTATTATCCTTGGGATCCCTAGGAAAGAATATAAAAGGTTAATGATTGGATTGTATATTTTTTTAGCTACAACCATATGGGCCTTCAACCCCTTCTTCCCATGAAATGAGGGACAACCCCTTCTTGGGTCATTACACCCAAAAATACCAAAAGGTAAGGAGATGAGGGGATAAAGTGTGGAAAGTGACAAGTATGGTCAGGAATGGAATGATGACTCATCAAAAGGACCTCCCAGTAGAAAACCTATCCCTTAGGGTGACCCACTTACTAGGGCACAATGTCAACCAACAAAGTAAAACAGGGGAAATAACACAATGCCCAAGAAATCATTACATAATCAAAATGATTGATATATGAAACAAACTCAAATTCCTCAAATATTGAAATGACACTCACCATAATGCTTGTATTGTACCTTATGGGGAAAGATCCAATGTCTTCTAGAAGCCAACTGATGTGGTGGATACTGCCGTGATGAACCTGGATTTTGGGTGGTGAGGTGGGTCTCTATATGTGAAAGTGGACATTACTGTTCAATATATATCTCAATGCTCCATGTATACAACCTGAGGGCCTTGAGACATCATCTCCTTAGTTATCCCTAGGAGTTGGGGATAACATATAGCTCATGCTTGGAGACATGTACTCTTCGTAGAGTGCATGAGAACCACAACGTCTTCTGGTGGACCTATGCCTACATTGAAACATAACACTATAAAATCTAGGGCGATTATATCACCCTTCATCCATATATATCAAAACCAAAAATGAAAACTATTATAGAGAATACAATTTTATCATTTTTTCAAAACTTTTCTAAACTAAACATGAAATCAATATTTAAGTAGAGAAAAATGAAATATGAAATGCAGCTAACTATCATGAGAAATTAATATGCAAATGCAGGAAATAAAAATGACCTACATACTTACCTGGGGCCCTAAAGATTAGGTCCTAAAATGTTAGGTGAAGTCGTGTAACCAGTTCAACCAGTTGATAATGTCATCAAGGTATCTCCCCATGTTCTTAATCATCTAATACAACAAATATAATTCAATAACAGAATAATCATGAGCATAAATAGACATATAATAAATCATGAAGTTAGGGAAGCTTCAAGTTGATCTTCAACATGATGTGTTTCATGGAATTCTTATTCATCACTGAAACCATATGTTGGGTATGTGTTATATTCTTTGCACTAGTAGCAGTGTCTGCATTGTGCCGAGAGCACAGGGGGTGTTACAGGAAAATCCCCTTGCGGACAGGTGGATTCCCTCTTGGATCCTAAATCTCTAAGATCAAGACAGAAATGTGCTAACTTTGGTCACTGACATCCCTTTAAACATAGCTAAACTAATCTATAGAGAAGAGGAAGAAGATGTACCTTTTTACAATGTTTTTCCTCGCCCAGTTCCAAGTTGAGCTCTGATCCACAAGATATTCAATAGGTCCTTCAATCCAATCAAATAAAAAACATGCTTCCTATTATACTACGATCAGTTTGAAACTATATCTATCCATTAAAGACAAGTTCATGTAGGCATAAATAATCTTGAAGGAAATAGGCCAAGCACATGTTTTAATGAGAACTCAATAGAGATACTTACGGACCTTTGATGCAAATGCAACAACCTCACCAAGCTCTCATTCTACAACCCCTTTCTCAAATGATCCACAAACAAAATGACTATGATTCACTCATTATCTCCCTTATGAGATCATAATTTTGATGCCTTTAATGTCTCTCCTTTTCACCATGAGGAGGCCTCCTTATATAGTCTTGGAGAGGCCTAACCACCTTAGAGATTATTGGGATAGGTTGAGGATATTTCTCCATCAGTTGTGGATCCTCCCTAAGATCCATCCTTGACCTTAGATTCGAATCAAACTAACTCCAGAGATGAGGAGGATTTTTCCCTGATTTTCCTCAACATCCCAAGATTTCCTCAAACAACCCAGTGCTCCCTCAGAATGGGGCACAGAGCATTGCAACACTCCCCCAAAGGAGGGAAAGTAGTGCTAGCACTCCCTGACAGTGGGTAGGGGAGCACTACCCTTCAAAAATGACTTTTAAGTAGTCTTTTTCATGGTAAAATCTTTGTACTCTTTGTCATGTGATTTCTCTTTCTTAAACCAGTCTTTGAGGGTGTCTTTGAAGTGTCGTTTGTGATGTCGTTCGAGACACGACATAAGATAGATGATTGTATGATGTTTTCGAAACTTGTGGCCAAAATGTGACACTTTTGACACTTGTAATGATGATAATAGGTTGTCATTGAAGTGAGTAATTTTGATGTGTAATAGATTTCCCCCCAAAGTGAAAAGTTAGAAGATGAAAACTGATGACTGAAGTAGTTTGTATTATTTTTTGAGCAAGGGTATGGACTTGGGGAGCCTGGTAGAAGATAAACACAACCATCAAGAAAAAATTATGACATGTTTCAAACCCAAGGCAAAAATATCTATGCTTGAGTGATAAATACTTTCAAGGTATGGCCACCATAAGATACACTGCGAATCCATAATTATATTGACAAAAAGGTATAGCCACCAAAGATACAATGTGGATCTATACTTCCATGACATGAATTGATCATAGCAAAAATACACAGTAGATCTATGCGACGACAAGACATAGCCATGGACCAATACAAAGTGGATCTATGTGACAGTATATGTGTCAATATTCAAGAGAAACTCCATCACAACCCAGGAAAAGTGCATAACAGAGTGATTAATCAACCCAGGTTCTTCCTACTGATACTAATGTAGTACAAATATAAGCATGCGAATAGATTTCCTGATGTCGAACATGGAAGAAACCACTTGATTACTGATTGATGAGGTAAATCGTCAGCAAGTGCGAGGGAAATCACCATTGATGTCAATGATTCCCAAGGTACCAAAGTACATTCCAACGAATTTGAATAAATGAGCTGAAGTCTAACATCTGTGGAATCATCCGATCAGGGGTCAATGATGTAAACCCATTGTCGGAAGTGAGGAGGCTTGCCATTGATGCATGTCGGTCCCAAGGTACTAACTGATTTCTAAGTCTAGTTCTAGGATAATGTGTTGAAGTCAATAGGAACAGACTCATCGAAGGAGGGCCTTGATGTATCTCCCATAAACGAAACGAAACTGACATAGAGATGTAAATTGGTGGATCAAATGAACATGGAATGACACGGGTATTGAAACAGGATATTTGTGATGGTTGACTCTTGAGGCAAATACTTCCCTTGAACACTAAGGCACAACAAGAGAAACATGGCATGGACCAAAACATGATGATGCAATGGACATTGTGACTTTCGTTGGGTGACCCAAAGGAGTAAAGAAACTCAGAGGATTGGTTCAGTGCAGAGGTTCAACGGATTAAAATGTATGGAAAGAAAAGTTTCGTGTTCAAGGGAGACTGTAAGAGTGACTGGTGATGTTTTCAAAAACTACTTGGCTTGCTTCCTTCAAATTTCCCCCCCATCCAGATAGATGAGTACCTCTTTTTGATTTAACGAGCTCGAGGAGGATAACACATGCTCGATATAACTCACCTTCGGTAAGTCCCTCTTCCTCTATTTAATGAACTGGAAGAAGTAAGGGCTTGGTCCCATATAAGCCCTTCAATGTGTGATTTTAACAAGTCCAAAGACAAAAAAATTGGTGGTTTTCATGTTTAGAGAGTCTAAAAAGAACTTAAAGATGACTCCAGTGTTGTCCTTTTTTGTAATGTTAGTCTCGCGACGTTGAAAAAGATATAAACTATCACTCGAAAGATGCCCTTTCAAACCTTTTAACGAGTGGGAAAGGAAGCAAGATCACTTGGCAATATTTTTATGTTTAGAGAGTCTGAAAAGAGCTTAAAGATGATTCCAAGGGTTCCTTTTTCATGTATCCATGTGAGTCTGAAAAAGAGATAAAGTTTACTCGATGCGTTCTCGTGTTTTTTCGAGCGTGAAAATGAACAAAGATCATGATCGTTAATGAGACAAGATAAAAATCAAACAAAATTTCTTTGAAACCTGCACATAATGATAAAGCTGCACACCAGAGTATTAATAATGCCTCTAAAATGATTTTCAAAAACCCACTATGGTTTTAGCAAAAATGAATTTTATAAAAGTAATATAGGTTAAAAATGCCTTTTACCACTTTATTTGTGCCAAGACTTTTGAAGTGGAGAAAATTGGCTTTGGAGGGCGATTCTTGGATTCATCGGTGCCTGAACGATCATCTATTTCCTTCACCTTCTAGATCAAGTTGGTCCTCTGCTTCTTCCAAACATTTTGCATGGTTTGCAATTTATTTTTAGGTAATTATTTTTCTTAAAAACGGATGCCCTGGGAGTCTCTAAGTGTTGAAGAGGCTCATCGCTCCCCTAAAAGGCTATGGGGAGTGTTATTCGACTTGTTCAATACTTTTATAAGCATGTTGAGAGAGTGTTAGTGCTCTATTCAAAGGATAAAGGGCATGCTGCCAAAACACACAAAAAAATTCCAAAAAAGGGGGCGACGCTCCTATAAAAGGCTAGGGGGAGTGCTGCTTGAAATTTGAGCGCTCTGGTGATCTTGTTGGGAGGGCGCTAGCGCTCTGTTTGGATGATTAAGGGGGCGTTGCACAAAAAATGCCAAAAAATCTTGACGATCCTATAACAAGATAAGGGGAGTGCTAGTTGGAAAGTTAAATCTTTGGTAAGCCCATTGGAGGAGCATTAGCACTCTGATCAATGGCCTAAGGGAGCACTGGCATGAAAAGCACAAGAAAAGTTATTTTTTAAAGATTTGAATTGCCCAAAAATTGTTAATGTGGCATGAATAATGATCTTTTGTTGATGATGATTGCAGGTTATATTTGGCAAAAAATCATGATCGTGTGGAAAGAAAGAGAGCATGATCTCAATGATGTGGCTTCTTTGAAAAACCCCCGAATCAAGGGGTGCATTGAGGGATTGCGGTCTCCTCAAGTTCTTTAAGATGCAAAAAATGAAGAAGGAATTTCTTCTCCTCGAGTACATGATCAGGTTGTGGAATACCACAGAACAAGGGTTCCAAATTGGGACACAACTTCTTACCATTGAGTTAGAGGATGTGTATTTCCTAACCGACCTCTCAAAGAGAGGGGCTCCTGTTATCTTATTTGGACGGAGGGAACTTTCTGTTCCTATAGAAGAGTACTCAGAAAATAATTGTGTCCCAGGACTGAGATTGGTGGGAGGTAGAATTGCAATAAAAGATGTCAGAGATCTACCTCTTCGATCTATTCTATTTTCCATCAAAAATTTAGCAGGGAGTACCAGCTAGCACTTGGCTTCGAGATCACAGGTGGATTATGGCTTGCAGTGTTTAGAGCCAACTGTGTTTAACTAGAGTGCAACATACCTTCAAAATGTGAAGGAGCATATTTTGAGATGTCGGATGGGGAAACAAAAGCAGTTTGGGTATGGTTCATTTCTGGTTTCGTTCTTCCTAGAGCACATTCCTCAGATGCAACCACAGATTTCACTTGCAGTATGACTAATGGGTGAACCACGTATGGAACACTGGACACGTCTGTCTCTGAGGCTAGGAACAGAGTCAGAGTTTAGATTTACAGGCAAATTCTTTGTTTGGCTGAGAAACCAGTTGATCGTTATAGAGGATTTCCCATACAACGGAGTGGACTTCCAAGGGAGTATGGACCTGGTTCATCTAGCTGGAATGGACTGGGATGCATCAGGTGAGAAACCAAAACAATCTTGTCAAGTGTTTTTTGATTTTAAATTTTATATTATTTTTTGGGGGGGTACCTAGAAGATTTTTAAACAGACGTATCATTTCATTGTGCAGACAGGGGAGAAACATGTCTGGCAGAGATACCGCCACTGGGGTGCCGCGGAGATGTTCAGATAGTAGTAGGACATAAGGTGGCAACAGGGGGTCTCCAAGAGGTTGAGAGAAACCTGCAAGGTCTCACGATGGGTGTCCATCCTCTTAGGAGGTAGGATGTACCCTTGCATCTACAGAGACATACAGTGGGATTCCATGAGGGTCTTAACTCCTCACTGAGATGAGTATCCCATGCGGTAGTGTGCTACTCAGAGCACAATGTGATGCAGGAGGACTAGAACCTCTCTGATTTTTTTTGTATAGTCTGTATGATGATGTTATGGGCATGAGGACCCAACATTTTTCCCTTCTATGTACTTTTTGATGTAATCAAACATTTTTTGTCACGCCATATATATATATACATATCCGAGTTTTTTTGATGCCAAATGATGTTTTCAAATAATGATGTCTTTTGTGATGAATTTAATTTATATGTGATGTATGATTTATTTCTTTTATGAAACCTCATCTATGTGCGAGATACCGATCCATGATGTAATTGGAGAACGAATACGAAGTTGTATTAAGTCCTCTTGGTATGTGTCTGTATTCGATGAAATCAAACATTATTTCAATATGAAGAACTCGCAGATGGAGACGCAATATGATAGGATTGCAAATGGCATAGATTTGATTAAGTTGACAGACCACAAGTTGAGAGTCTAGGTTAATGACCATACGAGATATACCTAGGGAGGAGGCTTCGGTTAAAAGTTTGATGACAACATGATATTCTGCCATGTTGTTAGTTGTCGATCCTAAGAAAATACCTCCTGAACTCACCAACTCGTTGTTGCTCACTATAATTGCTTATTTAATTAAACAATCAAGTGCTACATAAATTGTCAACCCAGGGAAGTCTATTTATTTCAAAGGTAATCACGCACTATATATGCTCAATCTCAAAAGCAACCTAGAGTTGTAGTAAAAACATATTAATCACACTTTGCCTTGAACAAACTAAAGTTCTAACTTGAATTACAGGAAAGCAATCTACATATTGCAGAGTTCAATGTTTAAAGAAATAATTGTCCAAAGAATCCTGGATTACATTAAGGAAATAAAAAACTGGAAAAGAAATCCTTCAAGACACTACAAAAGGAAAGACCAACTATTCTATAACCAGAGAACATGACCCTATTCCCAAAGTAGGAATCTTAAACACCTGTTTCTGATCACCAAACTTTTATGAACTCATTGCTAATTGAAATGATTGACACACACTGAAGGCTAATTACCTCTTAACAGAGAACAGGACCCTATTCCCCAAGAAAGAATCTTCAACACCTATTTCCGATTAGCACACTTTCATGAACTCATTACTAATTGAAATAATGCACTAAAGGCTAACTATTTCTAACAGAGAACAGGACCCTATTCCCTAAGCAGGAATCTTCAGCACCTGTCCCTGATTATCAAGCTTTCATAAATTCACCAAACAGGATTGCTAACTAGAATGATTAACAGTTACCCAAGCATGAATCATATGAAAACAATGTAACAACCAGTAAAGTAGTGTTTCAGCAAAACAAAATTTAATCAAGGCATGAACAGAAATAACACTAAMACACTACAAAGCTAACGGGTGAATCTTGTGAAGAAGGTGGGCCCTCCCTTCTCGCAAGATTCCCCTGAAACGAAAGGAACTAGAGAGAAATACTCAGAATAGTCTTTTATTCATCTGTCAACTGTATCATATTACAATCTGAAGTAAAACACACCCTTCTATGTAAAATCCTTTCTTAGTTAAAACAAAAGGTCCTCTCTAATGATGATTTCCTCTTATTTAAAGAGGAGAATCACCTCGATACAATTTGATCATCCAATTACATTTTCATATCTGAATCCTATTCTTAGTCAAATCCAATTTCGATACTAGAATAGGGTATCCTAGTCTCCTGTAACAAAATGCTATTACAAGTGTTGAGTGGGGTGTTGTTGTTGCGGCTAGAGTAATAGCTTCTTTATTTGTCTTCTTGTTACTTCTGTTGTATGTTGGTTTGGCATCGCAAATCACGGGCTGTTTCAGCCATGGGATTTGCGTTCTGACTATTTCAGCAACTTGGTCTCAGGCAGTAGCGATGGTTAGTGCTAGCTCAAGGTGCGGTTGTTGTGGTCAATGTAACAGTTTTGTGTTGTTGTTTCAGCATCGTAGACCACAGAGGGTGTGAAATCTTCTTCTATATGAGTTGTTGTTTCGGTATCGTAGACCACAGACTATGTAACAGCTTCTTCTGTGTGAGTTGTTGTTTCAGCATCGTTGACCACAGAGAGTGTAGCAGTTGTTGTTTCAGCATCATAGACCATGGAGAGTGTAACGACTTCTTCTGTGTGAGTTGTTGTTTCAACATCGTAGTCCACAGACTGTTTCAGCCATAGGGTTTGCGTGCTTTAACTGTTTCAGCAACAGACCCCAATGCTAATCTGCAGTTTGAACTGTTTCAGTACTTATACATTTCTGATCAATGGTTAAGTACGAAAGTAATGTAAAATTATATGCAAAACAGATTAAAAATATAGTAAAGAGAAGAGACGTTGTATACCTTTGGAAAGATAGGGTAAAGTGATAATATGAGTTTAAATGTGAGTGAAACAAGAGTGTAATGGTGGAAAAAAGTGTGGGCAAAAAGGTACATTGTAGGGTCCTAACATCCCCCCCAACTTAAAATGTTGCATGTCCTCAGGCAACTTCACTCTGAATCATAATCTAAATACTGACTCTGAGCGTGTAATTTACTCAAGCAGTATTTGTGGAAGGTGATATATGTTGGAGCTCTGAACCCTTGAACGCGTTGTAACCTTTGCCAAGTTGTTGTTTCTGTCTTCTTGGGCAACTTATAATGAATTTGATATTTCTCTGTTGGCATCCACAGGATAGGGAAATGAAACTGATAGCCTATCCAGCTTTTAGCACATTGCTGAACACACTTGATGTAGCTAGGTACCTTGGAGATTGCTATCTCGAGATTAGTGGGGCTGAAGGGATTGTGTTCTTGTCTTTTCCCAATATATTGTTGCCAAAACATGTTATTTTCCTATAGGGTAGCAATCTCTGTGGATTTAATGAAATGTTGAAACTCCTGAAACACTGATGTCTGTAATTGCTGAATGTGTTGAGTCATCCCTGGTTTCTTTAAAAACTGATAATACTCTGTAACAAAGGTGGCTGCATTTTGTGGTTTTGGCCTTATCCAGAGAAGGCGGTTATCCTCATTGTCCTTGGCAGCTAGGAAGTCATCCTTCCATATAATATGATTGTTAAGGAAGGATGTGAGTGCCCTAATCTGGATGTCACCGACAAGAGGGTTAAGGTTAAGCTGTCGGTTCTCAGGGATGGTCTCATTATGAAAATATGCCTCACAGAGGAGGTGTTGATCCATAGAAGAGGCTTCTGCAAAGGTTTTAACAAAATCTGTTGGGTTTAATACTGCACGGGGTTTACCTTCTTTGACTAATTTGATCTAAAACCATGTAAGTCGTTCCATGAGGAACATAGAGTAATTGCAGGATGGTTTCCTTGTAGCCAATAACTTTTGTGCCAAGTCATATATCAGGAGCAATCTGCCTTTTATCTCTTTATTCTGTCTCTTGAGGGCACGAGATTCCTCGCGTGTTTGCTCCAAAGCTTCCCAATTTGAGTAGATATGATTCATCCAGATTTGTCTGTGTTCCTGCAGGCTTTTGGCCTGTGTAACATCAAACTCTTTTTTCCATTTCTGTATTATTGCCTACTCATCCCATGGCTGAGTTTGTGTTTCAGCGTTGCAAGTAGTAGGCTGAGGTAGGGTCTGAGTGGCTTGTTCCACAAAGGTGTGGGTATTGATCTGGCTGGGAGGGGCAGATTCATCAATAGGCAATATTTGTACAACTTTATTAACAAAAGCAGGGGTTTCAGATTTGACATTTGTTGCAGTCCAGGGCTAAGTCTTAATTTTGGAAGGTCCTGCTGCTTCTTGTGTAACAGTAGGGTGTTCTTCTTTGACTACAAAAGTCGAAGGTGCAGAGGAAGCTCATGGAATTTGAATTTGAATTACTTTATAGCCTTCTTGATAGTAGATGTCCCCACATTGACTGCACATATATTCTCTACACGGATTCTCTGCTGTAGTTCCCTCTGACATGGTTGCTATGCGAGCTAGGGTGTACAATTTAAGTTCCTTCTCATAGGCTTCCTTTTCTATGGCTATCTCTTGCTTGTAGGATTCTCGTTCAGACCTTAGGAACTCATTTTCTTGTAAGACAGAGGCCATTATTGGTTCTGGTTGAGGAGTGACTGGTTCTTGTGTAGCAGTCACAGCCTCACTAGCTGGTTCTTATGGAGTAGCTACAGGATCGATAGCTGATTCTTATGTTTCAGCTTCTTGATGTAAAGAAAGTAATGTTGCATCTCCCTGGGCATCTGATTCCTGTGTCTCAATAACAATATCAACAATTGTTTCTTGTGTTTCAGCTGTAGCTAGTTCTTGTGTGACAGCTATAGCTGGTTCTTGTGTTTCATCCACTGAATGAGTAGTTGGTTCTTGTGTTTCAGCTACTAAATGGGTAGYTGGTTCTTGTGTTTTAGCTACTGAATGAGTAGYTGGTTCTTGTGTTTCAGCTACTGAATGAGTAGCTGGTTCTTGTGTTTCAGCTACTGGGTTTGAAACGGATGATGTCGCAACATACTGGGCATCTAGTTCTTGTGTTTTAGTGCCCATGGGTGGAATAGGCAAAGATTCCGRCATTTGGGAGGTTAGAGGTGTACGTGGTATTAGTCAGATGGGTTAGGGGTCTAGGGMAGTGGAATTAGTGGTTGCCCTTGTTGAGGCCCTTGTTCATTTTCTTTGTAAAAAGGGCGGAAAGAAAGGAATTTGCTTTCGTTTATGTGGGGGTTTTTCCTCAATGATGGGACAGGGAGAATTGTCTGGTTCAGAATCATCGCTAAGAATATGAAGGGTAGGAGTGGATGATTCTGGTAAGGTGTGGGGAGGGCTTGGTATGGTAGGGGGGTTAATTGGATTGATTGGATTTGTAGGCGGATTGTTAGGTATTTATGGAGAATCTGGAGGGTTTTGTGGTTGTTGTTCCTGAAGATTTTTAGGAATTTCAGCAACTTCTTGGGGATCTATGGGTGGGTTGTTTAGTGGAGGGTTTTGTTGAGAAAAACCATTTTGGATAAGAAGTTGAACGAGACGCTGATGGGTGACTGAAAGGGCAGGATCTTTAGCCTTTTTACATTAGTGCGACATATTTTTAAGACAACCAAGCAAATAATAAGGAATGTTCACCAATCTAGCATGTCGTAAATGAGACAACAGGACAAAATTGTGCTGGTAGACTACCTGGTATCGGCCTTCGCAGGTAAGGTAGTGTTTGACGATTTTTGCAACTTCCGACCATGGAGGCAACAACGAGCTGAGTCGGACACCCCGGCCTTTAGGTTCAATTTGTTCCCCTGGCAAGAGGAAATCCTGCTGGGCATTCAGGATGATATGTTTGCGGTTGAAAAAGTGAATGCCATTGGTAGGGAGACCCAAAACCTACGCTATCTCCTCTTCTGTAACTGAAATCCGAACCCCTTGAACAATGGAATGATCTTCCTTAGTAGGCCTTTGCTTTGATCGAGAATCTGCAAAAATCAATTGTAACATGGTATTTCTTGACAATGATTATTAGTAAACGAAATCTAATCTAATACTAAAGAAATTAAATTAAAATAATTAATTGCAATGAGGGGTAGGAGCCCCCTCTAAAAAGAGGTAATGAGAGTCTACCACACATGTGGTCTTAAAATATTCTTTGGAAATAGGGCGCTGGTACAGACGGAGCCGATGACCATTTACAAGTAATGGTGTTTTAGAGTCATTGATTGTGAGGAGCCTTACTGTTCCATTGGGGAAAACAATGTCTACTTCATAGGGTCCAAGCCATCTTGTACGTAGTTTCCCTTGAAATTATTTAAATCGAGAGTCATACAGTAGGGCCCAATTACCTTTTTGGAATTGCTTATGCTTGATAGTTTTGTCATGCCATTTTGATCTTTGCTGTTGAATCATAGTTGTCTGATGAATGGCATCTAGTCTTTTTTCATCCAATTCATTAAGCTACTACAACCTAGCTATCTGTGCATTGGTCAAATCAAGGTTGACAGCTGAAGAAATCCTTAAGGTTTTGATTTCAAATTCCACAGGGAATACAACACTCTTTCCATAAACTAATTCATAGAGAGAGAATCCTGTAGTATTTCTCTAGGTAGTTCTGTAGGCCCATAATGCTTCAGGGAGTCTGTGAGACCAATCCTTTTTGTTTTCCTTCACTGTTTTTGTGAGAATGGATTCTATTACTTTATTTGTGTTTTCCACCTGTCCATTGGCTTGGGGGTTGTATGTTGTAGTCATTCTATGTTGAATATGATATTTTTGAAGGGTGGCTTTAAAACCAAGCGAAGTGAAAGGAGGTCCTCCATTTGTAACTAATTATCTTGGCACTCCAAATCTGATGAAGATGTCTTCAAATAAGAAATCTATGACTGCTTCTTCGGTCGCTCTATGGAGTGCTTTAGCTTCCACCCATTTGGTCATATAGTCTATGCAGACAACTATGTAAACTTTTTGATTGGATGGGGGGTTAATGGGTCCTACAAAGTCTAAGGACAATCTTTCAAATGGTTCAAGTACTATCTGGGGGTTTAATGGAATTTCATCTCTGTAATTAGGTTGGCCCATTCTTTGGCAGCTATCACAAGCCCGAACATATTTCTTTGCATCTTTAAAAAGTGAGGGCCAATAATACCCCATCTTGAGAATTTTATGTGTTGTTCTCTTATCAGCAAAATGCCCTCCACAAGGGCCAT
>ML792486.1:139272-153412 GCA_009831015.1 Picea engelmannii | reverse complement strand
AGGAAAATTCAAGTTGAGGCTCATATATGGAAGGATTAGAACACTGTCGGGTGTTCTGCACATCCCAGGTTTGGCCATACATTTGATTTTTTGTAAGAAAAATGGATGATGCAAGGGTAAAAACAATATTTGAAAGGGAAACTTGCAGGATGGTTCAAGGAGCAGCGGTGTTGCTGAAGGGAGTTCAGTTTGGAAATATATATAAGATGCAAGGAAGAACTATTAGTGATGGGTGTAATAGTTCCATTGTTCCTAATATTGGAGTTGAAGAAGAAATAACTACTATAGTATCTGGATAAAAGGTTATTATATGGCATCAAAGATTGGGGCATATTGAAGAAAAGGGTCTTTGACTACGACACGGTAAAGTTATGGTTGAAGGTATGTCTAAAATCTCTCTGGATTTTTATTTTTGTGAAAATTTTCTATATGGGAAGTAGAATCGGGTAAGATTCCCCTCTGGTGCAACAAGGGTAGAAGAAATTTTACAGCTAGTTCACAATGATGCTTTTGGACCTATGTCAGTCCCATAATTGGGAAAAACAGTGTACTATGTGTCATTTATAGATGAATTCTCAAGGAATACTTGGATATATTTCCTCAGGAAGAAATATGAAGTCTTAGATAGGTTTAAAGAGTGTAAGGCTCTTGTTGAGAATCAAATAGAGAAAATAATTAAGGTGTTGAGGAAAAATAATGGTGGAGAGTTCTGCAGGAATGAATTTGAAGAATTATGTAAGAAGTGCGGTATATCAAGGCATAAGACTACTCCATATACACCTCAGCAGAATGGATTTGTAGAAAGGATGAACATGACGCTGATGGAAAAAACAAGGTGCATGCCTAGTGGTGTTGGGTTAGGGAAAGAATTATGGGAAAAGGCTGTGGGTAATGCATGTAACCTGGTCAATAGATCATCCTCATCAGCATTTGATGACAAGAATCCACAAGAGTTATGGACTGGTAAGAAACCTTCTCTCACACATCTCAAGTTATTTGGCTGTGATGCATATGTTCATGTTCCAAAGGAAAATAGGAGTAAGCTAGATAAGAAGGCTGGAAAGTGTATCTTTATTGTATATAAATATGGTCTCAAAGGTTATAATATTTGGAACCCAGAAACTAATAAGGTAATGTATAGCCGAGATGTGGTATTTAGAGAAATGAAGGATGTTGTTAAACAGGAAGTCCTACCAAGTAAGGAAGAACCAGAGAAAATAGAGTTTGATTTAAAGGATGATGAATCAGACTCTACAAAAGAACATGAATGAGAAGAAGAAGATATTCATACTCCAATATTGAGGAGATTTGTTAGAGAAAGAAGGCTACCGAAAAGGTATACTCCATTTGATTTTCGTTTAAATTTTTCTTTGTCTATTACTAATGATGATCCTAGAGCTGTCAGGGAGGAAGTGGATTCAAAGGATGAAAATATTTGGAAAAAGGCCATGGATGAAGAAATGAAAACCTTGGATAAGAATAAGGCTTGGGATCTATTGGAGTTTCCAACTAGAACAAAGCCCATTGGAAGCAAATGAGTATTTAAAAAGAACTTGAATGCAGAAGGAAAAGTGGAGAAATACAAATCTCAGTTAGTAGCAAAGAGTTATTCCCAGGTTGAGGGAATTGATTTTGCTAAGATTTTTTCTCCTGTTGCCAAGTTAACATCTATAAGATTTATATTATTTGTTGTTACTGCATTTGAATTTGAAGTAGAATTGATGGATGTGAAGACATCATTCCTACATGGGGATTTGGAAGAATAAATCTATATGAAGTAGATATAAGTATTTGTTGTGAAGGGAAAGAAGGAGTTGGTATGTGTTGAGCACTCAACAAACCCTCAAAATAATATGTCAAATTTTACTTTTTGGGTACCACTTAATCCTTTGGCATCATCTAATTTGACTTCAGTATGGAAATTGTTGCTTTTTCTTATCATTTTTTTATTCTCATTAAGTCTTTAAAATCTTTCTTGGACATGTGAGAACCATAATAAATTAAAAGGACTAACATTTAATTAAATAATCAACCACTAAATCATTCACTCGACGATTCCAAAATTTGTCACCTAGAAGAATTGAAAATGAAAGAAAATCACTCGAGAAAACCGAGGTTGTCGATCACCGATCTTCGTCGGTGTCGGTGTTGGTAGAAGGGATTTTTCTTTATTGACGAGCATTACACAAGGAAGCTGCCGATAGCCAATTCCATTTGACATCGGAGAAAGGAAAAGGGATTAAATGTTAGAAAAGAAATAAAGGAATTGTTGATGGTCGATTCCTGAAGCATTTCGGCATCGACGATTTTTTTAGAAGGATAGCCCATGGAGAACGTGATAAGTCAACCTCTGATCGCCAACCCTGATACCTTTCGGCCTTGGCAATCCCAGCTTTATTTTAATGCACGTCTTATGTTAAAAGACACGACTCTGACTGATATGTACAGTCACACCACCTGTCCTTTATTTCCATCTGGTGTTTCCTGAGTGATCAGACATACGATCTAGTTTTCTCTGGAGTCGTTACTAGCTCCTGAGACCCATGTTGCACCCTGAACCAGTTTTACCACACCATCATCGTACGATGAAATTCATCGGCATCGAAAATATTCTCAGGAAGATATCGATGGAAAAATGCATAAGGATATCATCGATTCCTGATCTTCCCACTAAGAAAACGTCATGATGGGATGTTTTAGCTTTAAGATATGCTAGATACAACACATTTAAAGGGTCAATTAATTTAAAAATATCACATTAGTTTCTAATTTGTGCGTGAATCAAAAGGACCATTTGAACATGCCTATATAGTGCATCTTCCTCCGTGCCTCCACCATCAACCCACGTATAATTTATTTGCATAGATTCGACGATAGATTGTTTTTAATTTCACCCATTACTCGTATTAACTAGTTGATCATATGACTGGTAGGATCTCTCCCATCCTATTCTTTTGATTCATTGTAAACAAGGTTATTCTTTGCACGAAGGAGTTCATAACATCCATAGGAGAGAGATGAGAAGTCCGGGGATAGCTTCCAAGGTCTAGTGAGTATTAAACAATAGTTTAACAAGTGTTATAGGTATGTATCGATCTATGGATGTTTTATGCTTCATTTCATACATTTTTATCCAATGTTGCTCTGTACACTTGCCTAAAGGATTATTTTCGGTTGCACGAACGATGCCTCCGAAGAAAACCACCATTAGGAAATCTCCACGAGAACCAAAGCTACAAGAACCAGATATGGGAGAAGGTTCCTCCCCAACGGTTGCAAGACAATTGGAATTTTCTCCAAAGCTGGTGCCCGTCATAAAAAAACCCACCAAGAAGGTTTTCATTCAACTCTCAGCCTTTGGAGACACAGATGTGAACATTGGGACCAAGAAAATATTCCCACGTTGGGAAGAACTTTTCAATAAAATCAAGTGGGAGGAATTCCCAGAATATACCCCCCACAATGATCCTGATACGCGAATACTTGACGATGAAGTTCTCCTGAATGTCCGAAAGGCGTATCTGCACATGGTGGCAAGCAGGAATTTGGTATTTCCCTGCATCAAACTCATGAAATGGCTTATCAATCACACTGACACACAAATATTCTTGATTAATGAAGAAAACGACGAGTGTGTCAAGGTTTTCCTCCCAGTGGAAGTGAAGAATTACTACAAGATCATAGAGTTGGAAGAACGGCTAAACATCATTTTTTTTGTAAGATTCTATGAGAAAAAAAGCACCAACAAGGCGATGGCGTCGTGGTGGAGAGAGGATAAAAGGTTCACCAATCGGACCTTCGACTGGTACCCGACTGCCAACCTGAGGGAGTCGTACATCTATCTAATGGCCCTCCTCTGCTGATTGCATGGGGAGAAAGATTGCTCCAGGTTTTTAGAGGCTTGGATGCCTCTCGCTTATATGGTATCCATTTCTGGAATAGGTTTTAACTGGGGTGCCATCATATCCAAACAATTGAGCACTTGTATACGACAGGCTCAAACGCCGAAAGAGGGAGAAACCCCATCCTTCCATATGGATTCTTATCTATTGGACGTCATTTGTGCCAGAAATTTCTTTGTTGGAATGAACTTGAGCTAACACACATTAGAGCTCCCGGTCCATGTGTATTTCGACATCTTGTGGGAGAACAAGTACAAGAAATCCTACTCTCTCATGTGTGATCAGTTTATTGCACATATTTATTTATTATTGTTCAAGAAAGAGTGCCCAAGGCTATCAGATGTAGCCAAAAAGGTTTTATCGAAAGTTTTCCATTGGTATTTGGATGAGAATGATGCTTACATTAGGTTTTTTAGCACCATTGGAGCACCCCATCTGTTACCTGTATTTGTCCCTGATTGACTAGTAGTAGGGGAAATCTATTATCAGACAATCCTGCAAGGTTATAATGCTACTTTGGTAAAGGATAAGAAGTGGGCCTTCATACCCTATGGGTATCATATTGGTTTTTACATGGTAAAGGACATCGCGCGGGCCAAGCAAGAAGGGTTAATTCAATTGGAGTTCCAATTCCCGACTGGTCGTTTTCGCAAGAACGACCCCAAGGGTATGGTCCTGAAGCATGTGTCACAGGTATCATCTTGCTGGCCATTGCCCATTATAGGTTTGAGGATGAGATCTTCACCGAAAATTCTCAAAGATGGGATGAGGTCGTGGCAAGGATGGATGACCCTAAAGAAACCAGGTTTAAGGCCATGATTTGGGATGAGCAAACAACAGTCTTGGAAAAATCGGCTCAAGAAATCCTTAGGGCCATCGAAGAAAGGATAACACCCTAATTAGTCGAAGTGGTGAAATCTCCTCAAGAAGCCATCGAAACAGCTGAGATTCCCTCAATAACCCTGGTACAAGATAGGAATTTATTTGAGGTTCAAGCTCTGCAGGGGATGGGGGGACTCATGTATCAATAGGACCAACAGATAATGAAGCTGATGCAGGATAACCCAGACCTCATCAAATTTCCAAGGATTTCGATCGATAGCCTAGAATAAATCCCAGTGGGGCCAAGCAACCTTGATTTCATGAACCTTGATAACATCAATGGGTCAGATGACCCTAAATCCACAATGCCACCAGCTGGATCACTAGTAGGTGTGACAACTCAACCAGAGATAGGTCAGGTATCAGTAGAAACAAGCATGGCCTAATCCTTTGAGCAAGTTTATAAATATATATAATGATGATGAAATGTCGGAGGCATCTCACAGAACCCCTATGTGTGTCCAAGAAGAAAAGGGACCTGAGAAGACTTCTTCTCCTTCTCCCAAGGTCCAAACCCAGGAGATCCCATGAAAGGAAATAGAGACCAAAATTGTTCCCGACACAAAGAGGCTTGATGCACTAGAAACCCAAGCACACAATATGAAGGACAAGTCAGAACTGGATGAGCCAAATGAAGAATCCCTACAAAAGGAAATCAACATTTCAACCGTCGATGAACAAGTAAGTATCGATTCTTTTCCCAATGCCTCTATTCGGCTCGATACTTAGATCCCCGACAAGCAACATGTGGAGGCTGGGCCTTTGGAGTACAACGAGAAAGTTCAAGAACCCGATCTTGAACAAGTATACACCACCAAAAATTTGGGAAACACACTCACATCGGGTGATCAGCAGATTCCCGAACCTGTGGATGAGGTAGTCGATATTTATGCGATCTCCTGCAATCGAAAGAGGAAGGCCATAATCCAGAGAACTACAAATAAAAGGAGGATCATGTTGGATCTCTCCATCCTCATCATTATAGAGGAAAAATTGATAAACACAGAAATTTCTAGAACATTCGAGCTCCTCGGCATGGGGATGGCGCTCTCGGATGCCACCCTGGATAGATCCAAATGAGATGAAAAGGAGCTAGTCGCCACCCTGAAGGAACTAGAAAATTTTCTCCACCTGGCTGAATACTATCAGGGCACCACTCAGACAACAATATACCTGAGAAGCAAGTTCGAAGAAGCTTATAGCCAATTCAAAAAAGAGAGGCACCTTTCTACTAAAAAGATAACTGCACTCCAGGAAGACACTCTCATGGCACTCGCAATGTGCAAGGATATGGAGTAGTGGCATGAAAAGGCATAACAAGCTGTAGAGAGACTCAAATACATTGATGCAGTTCAACAGGTTTGGGATAAAGAAGAACACGACATCCCGGTGCTAGGAAAAAGAAATCTTGATCGCATGAAGAGATCAGTCGAGTATTGGGATAAGATGTCTCAGGAACCACACCGAGAAATTCAAGAACAGTGGGCCAAATGCAAGAAAAATTGGGGGAAAATTAGCAAAGCAATAAAGGATATCAGACTCCCCAAGTTCGGCAACCCCGACAACTTCGTCGACTTGTGCGACATAGTCGAATTGCATACCAAGAAAGATTTATTATGGGCCAAAGAGCTAGAGAAGGTGACCGACACAATGCCAGGACAAGTGCAAACATTTATGGAATATCCGATTAGAGCTCGAACTATGCTACAGTAGTTAAACACTAGTCTAGTGAAGTATCAAGCGCATGCGGTGGAGGTCAGAGGAATTTACGCGGCTCCGATGGAGAAACACAAATTTCCATGGGCCCAAACTTGCGATGAGTTTTTTATCAGTTGGTCAGAGTATGAGAAAATTCACCCTTTCGAAGGGATATCTTGATTCGACTATTAAAGAAACTGTTAGAAGAGGACGCCACGTGGAGATTTTTTTTTTGTTTAAACTACACTTAGTCGTTATTTTCAGTTGAATTGTATGTTATAAATAAGAACATTGACCAATTCGTTAGGGGTCAATGGTTGTTGCAAGAACTCTTTCTTTCTGGTTGTTAAGAATTATTTTGAAGCTCCCTTTGAATTGAGAAGTCCTTCTGGGCCAAAGACAAGTTATTTTCATATAATGCATGTGATTGTACATGGAGAAGAACTATTTCTTATCTCATTTCATGAATTATGTTGTAATGAGTAAGAGCTATTTAATCTATTGTCAAGTTATTTGGTGCAATATTTTGTTGTTCTTTACTTTAATGATGAAGATGACTCGTGGTGTTATTATGTGATAAATGATTAAGTAGGTGAATTATTTTTCTTTTCATTGTCTTATCGCATATGTGCTTTCTTTCTGGTAATTAGTTTCTCAGACAGTAATTGGATGCTCACATGGTTAATGTATTAGTACTAGGCCTGTGGTATAAAATTTTCATCTACATGCTTGAGCATCGGGTTATCCCAAGTTCAGCCTCTTACCCAGTAGTTAAGCTTAATTCTATTTTGTTGCCAAGTTGGTTTATACGGGCTTACATCTCATATCGGCCCCACCGAAGAGAAAATACAAAAAGAGATAGTCTGAACTAAAGGAAGAGCATTCACAAGAAAACATAAAGCCCATAGATAAATTTGTCGAATCGCAAGATCTGGAGAACCATTCCACTATTAAATTCTTCAGAGTCTAATTGGGCCTCAGCGGTGGGTTTGGTTCCTATTGTTGAATCAAGAGACTTAGGATGCATCAAAAAAACTGGCGCTAGAAGGAGGCATGAGAATGAATGGTTGGATATATATTTTACATAATATTTCGAACAACTTATAGATTCAAAACAACCCACATGCATGGCTAGTCATTCCCAAGACAACCCACACACACTGAGTACTCCTAAAACGAGTAACTCACCCTAGCCTGAGGAAGAATATTTTCACCCTGAAATACCTTACACTCTTCCTCACGAGAAGTAAATCAATTCAGAAGAATCACAAGAGCATACACCCGACAGATCAATGCGTTTTCCTTAGCTATGATACTCCCTCGAAGAAAAAAACAAAGCAGACCAATGGTTAGTACTCCTAACTAGGTTTTCGTGCACTCGGTAGAAGATTTAATATATTTCACAATCACCAAAATCCAATATCCTCTTGATTTGATACCCGAAACGCCAGTCGGTGACGTCTCTGAACTAGACGATTTTTCGAAAGAGGAGGAGTTTAACTCAGAGTCTGAAGATATGGAAGGCAACAATGACCAAAATGAGGAAAGGGGGAACCCACCTCTGAAAAATCAACCCTGGTTGGGAAGAGATGCTTTGGCCCTCCCAAGACCAGTCCATAACCTTCCCTGACATCTAAAGAAGTTACTTCCTAATTTCAATTTGGAAACCTCAGGATTACCTAAAGATCATATCAAGAAATTTATACTAGAAATCAGGCTTATGAACGTCCAACATGAAGACGTAGTTTGCAGGCTGTTCCCATACACGTTTGAGAACTCAGTCTCCACATGGTATTTTAACTTACCTGTAGGATCCATAACTAGATGGACAAAGTTTCAAAAGGATTTTATAGATAAATTTGCAGAAGAGACTACTACAGGAGATCTGATGGTTGAGTTGTTTGCCGCCACCATGAGTTCAAAAGAGAAGGTTAAAGACTTCAATCAAAGATTCACAACCATTTTAAACAAATTCCAACCCAAAGCCAAACCAACTCGGGATTTGCAAATCGAAGTATACGTTAATGCGCTACTAGCTTCTATTTCCATGTTTGTGAAGAGGGCTTCCAAACGAACCTTAGCTGAGAATTTTGAAGAATCTAAAATGATATAATTCCATATGAAAGGGTGTAAATAAGGCCAACTCTCTTTAGTTAAGAAATAAGTTCAACATCCTCCAAGGAGATTACTCCTTCTAACTAGATCGCCAGGGAAACAAGCAGAACAAACTCCCGAGAAGGGCAATGGAGACATAGAAGATCTACAATGCATGGTTAATAAATTATCAAACAAGATCATAGACATGAAGAGAAACACAGGGGAAGGAAACCAAGGCCAAAGGCCCTATAAGCATTTATGTAAAAGGAACCCATCATTCAAAGCCATTGAACCTCCCCCAGCTAACTTGAATATCAATCTAGGGAATGTCACATCTGATTCTTTTTGTACTTATCACGAGAAAAACCACTCTAAAAGAGACTTCCCTCAATGGGTCCACGCCATGAATTTGATGGCCAACCAGTTTTGTAGACGAGGTTTCCCTAACCGAACAACCAAGCAGTTCATTTATGAATGTTGCTGACCAGGAAGAGATTGGCCCACCAGAAAATGCAGGCATGTTGATATGGGATCCCGACCTAATTATGCCTTCCGATGACCTATTTCAGGTTCAATAACCACCCATAGAGATCTCAGTTGTGCAAACTAGAAGTAAAGGTCCTCTTGTCTCAAAGGATCCTACTACCACTCAAACGTCAAGGAAAAGGTCAACTCTCAATCACCCGAAAGCACCTTTTTCTCCCCATAAGAACCCTATTAGCATCCATACGTGAGAATCACCCAAACTGGAATACAACGTAGAGGAAGATATGAACAATTTGAAGGCTAATATATCGGTTATGGACATATGAAGAATCCCTCAGCACAAATATTTCCTGCTACAAGCATTGAAATCAGTAGAAATCCCTACGACAAGCAATGAGAAGAAAATAAATCTAACTTCCACAGATCTAGTAAATAAACTAGTTGTGAATACCTGCTTAGAATATAACAAGAGAAAACCTTTTATCCCATCATTTCTCTTAACGTTTTAATTCTTCAATAGGAACCTTTACAATTGTTTGGTATATTCGAGAGCATCTTCCAACTTTATGCCCTTGTCTATTTGCAAAAAAATAAATGTCATTCCTCTCAAGAGAGATAAACATGTGATACAACTAGACATAACCCAGGTCAAAGTCATGGGGGAAATCAGAGATGTAATGATCAGGATATCGACACATCCTAAGTTTGTGCAAGTGACTGACATCATTGTAGTAGACATCCCAGAGGCCTATCGGTTATTACTAAGTCGAGATTGGTCCAAGAATTTAAATGGGTACTTTAGTACAGAATGGGAACACCTTTGGCTACCACTAAAGGGATACAAGAATATGATCATAATCGATAGGGAGAGATATCTGAAACATACGATCACTGATCTAGAAACCATGAATGAATTCTCATCCAGATATTTCCCCATGTTGGGAAATTATTCCCGTGATTCCCACTTCGGGAACTTTTCTCCTCTCTTATCTGATGTCCCTCTCACTCAAAACTATGAAATGTTTTTTCAAGAGAAGTCGTCGATACCGACAGAAGACACCCTCTTTTGTCAAGACCCTGTGCTAGATATTACGAAACATAAGATAGGATAGCAAGAAATCTATAAGAAAGAGGAAAATGGCAATCGTCGTTCAAAAATTTGGAACTTATACTTTGATGGATCTAAATCATAGGAAGGATTAGGGGCAGGGTGCATCCTCATTTATCCAAATGGTAAATGTCACTTCCTGTCCTGTATACTAGAATTCGAATGCACCAATAACATCGTCGAGTATGAAGCTATAGTACAAGGGTTAAAGAAGGCCATAGACTTAAATGTTAGAGAATTGAAAGTTTTCAGAGACTCGGAGATTATCATTAGAAAAGTAAGGAATATTATACATTGCAATTCCCCGCACCTAAATAATTATCAACAGGAAGTACATAGGTTAATAGATAATTTTGAAGCTTTCAATATCACCGTGATCCCCGGAGAAAATAATATCCTTGTTGATTCCCTGGCCACAGCTGCTTCGAGGCTATCACCTCTAGAATATTATGAAGCCTCCCGATTCACTGTGGAACTACTCTACAAACCATCGATGCCTAACAACATTTCTAATTGGAACGTCTTTGAAGGAGATGTATAGATCATAAACTTCCTGACTAACCAAGAGAATTTCAAATATTTGGCCATCGACAAAGAAGTATTCCAAGAGAAATCGATAGAAACTGATCCTCAGATAGGTCAACCTATTGAAAGATCGAAATCTCACACCATCCTAAAAGGGATAGCTAATTTGGAAAATTTGTTTGACCTGAAAGAATGATTTAGGGGGCCTAAAAATGAAAAGATCGGTAGCTCATGTCCCCAGCATGAAACTATAAATCTTGGAACCCCAGAAAACCCAAAGAATGTGAATCTCGACAAGACTATATCTAAAGAGGAAAGAAAGGATTATCTCAAACTGTTCAGACAATATCAAGATGTCTTTGCATGGTCCTACCAAGATCTAAAAACTTATGACACCCGTATCATTCAACACATTGTACCATTAAAACCTGAGGTGAAACCCTTCCAATAGAAGCTCCAAAAGTATCACCCATCCCTGGAACCTCTCATGTATCAGGAATTAAAGAAACTCTTAGATTCCAAGAGAATCTTCCAGGTTAGGCATTCCACGTGGGTAGCAAATCTGGTTCCTGTGAGGAAAACATCTAGAGAAATCTGCTTATGCGTCGATTTTAGGAATCTCAATAGAGCTTCAGAAAAGGAAAATTACCCATTCCCGCCAATGGATAAACTCCTTAAGACCGTGTCCGGTTCGGAAATATTCTCTCTACTGGATGGTTTCTCAGGTTACAACCAAGTCCTGGTTTTAGAGGAAGATCATTTGAAAACTACCTTCTGAACCAAGTGGGGAACCTTCACTTATAAATGCATTCCCTTTGGGTTAATAAACGTATGGGTGACCTTCCAAACGGAAATGGATGTAACATTTCGGGGACTAATCAACAAGTGTGTGGTAGTGTATCTAGACAACGTAACTGTGTATTCAAAGAATAGAGAAGAGCACATCCAACACTTAATTCATATTTTCGAAAGGTGTAGGAGATACGGTATATCCTTAAATCCCAAGAAAACTATTTTCAACGTTGAGGAAGGTAATATGCTAGGCCACATTATATCTCAAGCAGGAATTCAAATAGACCCAGAAAGGATTAAGGACATATCTCAACTCCTGTTGCCTCACAACAAGAAAGCTATGCAGTCTTTTTTCGAGAAAATCAATTTCATGAGGAAATTCACTCCCGATTTCGCGGAAACTATCAAATCCTTACAAAAGATGATTCACAAATATGACAAATTTAGTTGGGATGATGAACAAAAGGATTCTTTCAACAATATTAAAACTGTTATATCCCAGGCCCCCATGTTACAAAATCCTGATTTCAATAGGGATTTCTTCCTCTATACTTTTGCCTCCGACCAGTCATTAGTTGCAGTATTGACTCAGAAGGATGATGACAATAACGAGGCTCCRGTGTATTTTGTTGGAKTTACTTCACACACACCTAGGATTTATTTTTCCTAAGGTTATTCCTTGTTTATTAGTCATAATTAGTCATTATCTAGTCTCCTATATTTTAGGGGAGAATATTCCACCTGGAGAATATTCTCTTTCAGTTGACACTTTAGTTTGACTAGATGAGTTGAGTTTATATGTTGCATTTCTTTTGTCACCATGCAACATTGGGATCATTACCAACTCACTACTCTTTTTCCAGTCAGTTAACTGAAGACTAGTTGACTAGTTAACTCAGCTAGGTGGCAGTTCACTCCTCTAACTGCCTAAGAGACTAGACTAGGTGGTATTTTACTCTTGTAACTTTTGGTGTGTGTCCATATCAATCTAGACCACCACTATGTCTCATTAGTTACTCATTTATTCTATATATATTGTAAATTATTCACTCTTTGAGTGTGGAATACGGTTAATGAGAATTCTTCCATTCTTTCTATCTTGCTTCTTCTTTCTCAATTTCTCTCTGCAAATGCGTGTAGTATTTTCTATCTAGATCTATTATGTGCAGTTTCAACACATTTACATGGTATTAGAGTTGACAAACTGCTAAGAAAAAACTACACCAAAATTTTTTGCAGGTACAAAAGATTGAAGACAACAAAAAGATGGATTGTTCACCGAAAATACTTATCACGCCTCATAACTATTTGGAATGGAAGCCAAAGATTCTAATTCTTATTAGAAGTATAGGCTTATACCAAATAACTATGGAAATGGAAGTAGAGCTCGATTTTGTCGATGAGAAAAATGGCTTTCTCAATAGACAAGATATGGCTATAAGAAGTATCGACATGTTTGTTTCTCCTGAAATTTTCCATCAAGTATATGAAGAATCACAAGGATTAACTCCAAATGAATTATGGACCATATTAGAGGTTCTATTTGGGAATAAATAATATTGTGAATATTTCATGCAGGAGGTCGAACAGATAGAGCCAGAAGAGAAGTCATCAGAAGATCAAGTCTCTTATTATGAAGAGTCTTCTACAAAAGTTTTTGCAAAAATTTGTATTCCATTAATTGAAGATGATGTCTACTCCATTTCCAGTTTGTTTTTTGAAATTCATGTGGAAGATATATGGCATGCATCTCAGGATTCACATGAAAACACTTTTTCATGCACCATGCATGCATCTCAGAAGTCAAAAAGGGAGTTGCGTACATCCGATGCCATTATGATATTTTCTGATCACAATTTGCAGAAAAAAATGGATATTTGAATTCCTCTCGGTAAAATATCCAATTTAAAAAAAAAAATCATTCGAAATGGAGTCCGGAAAGTGAAGTTATGATCGTTTTAAAATCAACACAATTTCAACATTTTTCTGGAAACGTTCGTACGGTTTTCAAAATTTCATCCAAAATTTATTTGGATATTATTCATTACAAGAATATAAAGTGGATATGTGTGGAAATATCAATGATGCATATACTTCATCAGATCCATGTAGACATCCACATCTTCAACAAAATCTTCAAAGAGCACAAACTTGCACAGTTGTGAGGTCTTCTTGGAGTGAAGGACATGGTTTCTTAGCAACTGCCTTTTGTTCCTTATCATTTTTTATTTTATGCATTGTAATTTGAGGGGGGGTTTTGTTCCCATGAGGTTTTCCCTCTTTCCTCNTTTAGTTCAGTGTATCTTTTGTATTTGGGTACCTAACATGGCCTCATATTCGGGACCCATTCTTTATTTTCACCATAGTGATGTTCAGGGGGGGTGTTGGAGTTACTTCACACACACCTAGGATTTATTTTTCCTAAGTTTATTTCTTGTTTATTAGTCATAATTAGTCATTATCCAGTCTCCTATATTTTAGCGGAGAGTATTCCACCTGGAGAATATTCTCTTTCAGTTGACACTTCAGTTTGACTAGTTGAGTTGAGTTTAGATGTTGCATTGGTTTTGTCACCATGCAACATTGGGATCATCACCAACTCACTACTCTTTCAGTTAGTTAACTGAAGACTAGTTGACTAGTTAGCTCA
>ML792486.1:116613-137945 GCA_009831015.1 Picea engelmannii | reverse complement strand
ATGTTGCTGCATGCAAGACTCCAAATGAGATCTGGACCACCTTGGAAGGACTCTTTGGAAAGAAGGATGAGATGTGAGGTCATATGCTTGAGGTAGAGTTGAATACCTTAGACCCTAAAAGTTTTGATAATATACAAGATTTTTTTACTAAATTTAAATCTTTGCTATTAAGATTGGGTGAATGTGGTATTGATAAGTCTACACAAGAGAAACAACTTATTCTAACAATCTTGGCCAAGATAGAACCAGAATTCACTGTATATGTCTCCAATTTCCATTTTGGCAGATGTCATTTTGGAACAAATTGGAAAATGACTACGTTGGCTCAGTTCATTGAGTCTCTTACACAAGAGTAGACAAAACTCATACAGATGGGCCTCATGAAATATCCCAAAGCACATGAACTCACCATGTAGGATGGAAAAGGTTCATTCAAACATAATAGGAAGGAGGGATATTCCAAATCCTTGAATGATTCTTCAGGTTCCAAAGACTCTTCAGATTCCAAGAAGAAGAAGAAGGGAAAGCAGTGCATTTACTGCAATAAACTGAATCATGAAGAATCCACATGCATGAAGAAATAGCTCGATCTTATGGAACATGCACTTCAACATAACAACCTTGGAAACTTCATTCCAGAGGGAGTCAAGAAGCAGAAGGAAGAAGATCATGCTCCTAAGAAAGGTAATCATCATGCTCTTGTTGCAATTAATTCCTCATCTTTCATGGACTATATATTTTGGTGCATCCCATCATATGGAAGTGAAAGAGGAAGTTTTATCTTCCTTGAGTCCATGCTCAATACCCCTTATTCTCACGGGGGATGATACTCTAGTAGCAGGAGCAGGAGAAGGGAGAGTGGAACTCCACAATGACAGTTTTGAGAATGTTTTACATGTTCCAAAGATTTCTATGAATTTGCTCTCAGTTTATCAAATCGCTCAGAAAGGTAAAAAGGTTGAATTTACATCAGATTTAGTTTCAATAATTGACATGCATGACAATTCAATCATTGCAATTGGTGAGGTGGATCATAAGTCAAGGTTGTATAAATTCAATAGGTTTTCTGACGATGACTCCTCTATTCTACTTACACATAACAAGAATACTTTGCATGAACCTCTAGTGCAACATGCATATACTCTTGTTCTTCCATCAGTTTCAGACATCAGAGATGATTCCATACACTCAGATTATGTACATGGAAATAAGTAGGTAGTAAATCCAAATAAGAATCTAGCGTCAAAGCTTCAGCAGATGCCCAACAAGGCACATACCACACATCAGGAAGTAGGCAACCTTGTAGGGAATCCATTGGATTTGAGGAGGACTTGATCTCAGCATGAGGAGACTTCTCATGTATTTTCATCTTCAGAACTTGTGATGCCCATGCATTGCTATATGGTTCAATCTACTTATCCACATAACTACAATAGGGTTGTGGGAAATCCATTATGGCAAGCAGCCATCCAGAAGGAGTATGACTCACTCCTACAGAACTAGACTCGGTATATGGTTCCACATCCACTAGAAAGGAATATTTTCAGGTGCAGATGGGTCCACATGATCAAGAAGTACAAGGCCCAACAAGTTTCCAAAGGACGTCATCAGATCCATAAAGATTTCTACATCTTCACAAAGACTTTCAATGAGCAGAAGTTTCAAACTTTGCGAGATCGTCTTGCAGTGAAGAACACAGTTGCCTAACAACTGTCATTTTCTTCTTTTGATACATTATCTTTTGAGGAGGGGTTTTGTTCCAATGTGGTTTTCCCTCTTTCCTCACTTTTATTCAGTGTTCATTAGTTGCATTGTACATGAGTACCTAAAATGGCCTAGTAGTCGGGACTCATTTTTTACTCCATAGTGATGTTCAGGGGGGGTGTTGGAGAAATTTCTATTTTNGACACACTAGTTCAGTGGGAGTTAACTGACTAGTTCTATTTAGACTTTCTATTTTTACCATCACTATTATGCATGCATGCATTCCTAAGGAAAAATAACTGCTTGATTTTTTTTCTTAATTATGGAATGCTTTGCCCTATATATGAGTGTATTCCACTCATTCATTGTATAATATTGATAATGATCTATGTATCAATCATCAACTCATTGGAGTAGTGTGAATATATTTCCTCATTCTTCCATATTGAATCTCTCTTCATTTCTTGATAAGATTTGTTTGTACTTGCTTTAGCTATATCTCCTGTGCAGGTTTCCATGAAACATTGACACATTCATGATCACTAATCTCCAGGGATCCGAACTTAATTATCCCACAGTTGATAAACAGGCTTATGAAGTATATAAGGAAGTAAAGCACTTCAGGTCTTACATCCTCAAGAACCACACCAAAGTGATTGTGCCTCACCCTACGGTCCAATCCTTTTTTACTCCTCAAGCGATGGGGGAAAGAAGAGGGAGTTGGATGGCAGTGGTCCAAGAATTTGATCTAGATATAAAACCTGCCAAGCTAGTTAAAGGGAAAGGGTTGTGCAAACTCATAGCTGAAGCCTAAGACCAAGTAAATGAAGATTCCAGATGGGAGAATGAAATGAAATTATGGTGTGGTGAAGCTTCATACATTTCCCCAGGGCCAGAGTCTTGGTATGAGAATTTAACTTATCTCCTATACCATGGGACTTGTCCACAAAATCTCAACCCTACGGAAAGGAGAGCTCTCAGGTTAAATTCTGCACAATATCACCTCATAAATTCGGTAATTTTTCGGGTTAATTATGATGGGGTGATTTTAAGATGTCTCAAACATGAAGACGCAGACAAAGTTCTAAAGGAGCTCCATTATGGCCCTATCAGTGGACATTTTGTAGGAAACACCATCGCTCATAAGATACTGAGAGTTGTCTATTATTGGCCCACCTTGTTCAAAGATGCTCACACCTATGATAGGAACTATAAAACTTGTCAAATAAGGGTTGGTAGGGAGAAGAGAGCAACAGTCCCACTCCAACCAGTGACTGTAACTAGGCCTTTTGAGAAATGGGGGTTGGATATCATAGGAGAAATTACACCCAGTTCCTTGAAACAACACAAGTATATACTTACTGCCACCTATTATTTCATGAAATGGGCAGAGGCCATCCCTCTGACTCATTTAAACGAGAAGGTGGTGTTAGCGATTATTTTTTTCATTTGGCGCAGAAGCACCCAAGGCTGTAGATTGTACACGAAGCACCCAAGCGCAACACGGGAGAACCCCTATTTTTCCAAGTAGCAGGTCAAGCGAGTGGACAAGGTTTTGATGTCTACAGCTGAGATCCATCCATGAAGCAAACAAAAGGTCATTGGGATATCGAGGTTACCAAGTTACCCGACATATAGCACCAAAGAAATCCCTTATATTTCAAGGCTGAATCTGGGTCGTCCGATCTAGTGATGCATGGCGCAGGATCCAGTCACACCAGCATATTGACATTCGGGAGTTTAAGGGGTAAAATTTCCCGTCTCTTCACCTTTCGAAACCCAGAACCCTAAAATGTCGATAGCGCCCAGGACCGGGCCCATGGTTTTGACATTTGGTCGTAAAGGAATAGGTCTGGAGGAGGGGCGCTTATGTTTATGGAAAAGTCTCAGCCGTTCATCCTAAGGACGTGCGTCACAAGATTCGGCTGCATCGGCATTTCAACGTTTGGGAGTTCATGGGGTGAGAGTTTCATGTTGTTCAACATCGTGAAAACTCGAACCCCGATAGCATTGAAAGCATAGAAGATGGGGCCTGCAACATCACGAAGCATTTTCAGCCGTCTATTCAAAGGGGACACTTGGCGACAAACTGATCCATATCGACGTTTCGCCCGTCGCGACTCCAAGGTGCAAAAAGCAACTCCGTTATGTTTCGATACACGAGATGCCAGGAGAGTCTCGGACCCTGGCCCACAGTGGTGTCAAGTGAGTTCAAGACTGTCAGATCTCAAAGGGACGTGTGGCACTAGGTTGAGCCGCCTCGATGTTTCACTCATCGTGATTTCAAATTGCGGGAATAGCTCCTTCCAATTCGCAAACGCCAAAAGCGCCTTGGGAATAGGCATGTGATCACAGTCCGTGGTCACTTGGAGGAAGGAAGGAGCTGTGTAAATAAGGCCAAAGGTGCCAAGTTCAGTTACAGAGGGGATCATCGCGATCTCTAGGCGCCATCAGACTGATTTAAATATTGTTTCTAGCATTGAAATAAATGAAGGCAAGAGCGGGTGGTTGAAACCTCCTTTCGTTCATTAAGTGAGGGGACGGAGAGTCTGGCGAGCCACCTACTCGCAGAGGTCCTGTGTATCGATTTCCTGAAAGAAGCCATGACGGAGTCCTCAACTCGATAGAGAAGTCTGTACACGCTAGCCGATCACTTAATGGCTCAGCTACCCTCCTTACAGGGGCCATGCGTAGTAAAGGTGGCACTTAAAGAAAGATATTGGTACGAGTTTGACTGAAGGGACACCAAGCTTTGAATGACTGCACATGCCTCTGTGAGGTGAATTTTCCTGGGTATATAGACTCAGTTTTTGTGTTTTGAAAGTATCGATGGTAGAGCGAGGCTCCCGACTGTAAATTTTTAGCAAACTTTCTAGCTTTCGGGTCATGCATCTGTATATGAGATTTCTTATTTTATAATCGACTTCCTTCTTAATCCATCTAAGTTTTCATCTTATGCTAAGAGAGTTTGTGATCGACTGATTCGCATGAATTATGGCAACTCTGTTGTGATAAAGGATTTATTATGGCATTATTGTTTTCTCTGGTTTTCAGCATTTGAACGTAGGAAGATCTTGCGTTTAGATGTCTTCTTCCACAGTCTGTTAGGAACTTGATGTTTACGACAGACCTTTGCATCCCTCTGATACAAGTCTTCCTCCTACTCACCCTTACTACGACTCATTGTCTGAAGTTTCCTAAGACCTCACCAGCCCATGCATGCCTGGCCTAGTTTCGAAGTTAGAACCATATCATTTGAGTTAAACCTCCATCCAATCACCCCATTAAACAAACCGTGACATAAAATGATGGGCGTTAGGCTCTTCTCCTGCAAGAAATACAGGAGTGACTTCCGATGCTAACATTTCTAGCACCGTTGCCGGGGACGAAGTTGAATATTTTCCCTGGGATTGAACGACAATGATTAACTGATTCTGAAGGTGCATCAGATATCAAAATTATTAATATTGCTACTGTGCACCTGGCGACTCCATTGTGACGACTCTGCTGGGGATATCCTACTCTATTAATTGTGGCTTTCAGAGGCAGGATACGTGGTCTCATCCACAGTTTCCTCTAGCTATGCCTGAGACAGATCCAGAAGCGGTGCTCATAAAGGGAAAGGCCCCTAAAGAAGAAGCATCCACCACCGAACCAGGTAATCCACCATATCCTTCTGTGGGAACTCCTTTTTCTCCTCCTTAGTTTCTTGATAGACCTGTTTCTGAAATTTCCCGTTTCCTAAATTTCGGGAGTGTTCCTGTTGAGTTTTCCTCTCCTGGTCTGGGACCGGAGGGACAAGACCTTGTCACTCCCCTCCCCCCTGAAACTGTGCCTCGACGCAGACTCAGAGTGTAGACTCGGAACCATAGAAGATTTCCCCACTCCTATCTTTACCACTCCTACACAAAGAAAAACACCTACTGACTCGAGCTCGTTAGCTTTCTCCTTAAATCCTCTCTTTTTTCCCACTCCACTCTGAGACTCATTCTCAGTAGCCCCCTCACAAACTCCTTCTCCTCCAATTTCTCCTCCACCTAATTTTCCTATGGCTGGTGCTAATCCCCCTCTGAATAGAATGGATACCATAGTTGCTGCTAGATATGCTCCTTTAGTCCTACCCCATCGTATGAATCCTCTTCCTACTGGGGATTACTTGAAATACATGCCCAAGTTCACTGGAGAAGGAGACATAACTGCCGAAGAGCACCTGGCTTCTTTCTATAGTTATGCAGACAACCTCAACATTGAAAATGAAGATGTCTGGATGAGAGTCTTCGTCCATAGCCTGGATGGCGAGGTGAGGAAATGGTTTAGAGGATTGGCTCCAGGGTCTGTTGCTGGGATTGAAGCTCTAGATAGTGATTTCCTGAGGAAGTGGGGAGATAGGAAGGATTTCATGTATTACATGATAGAGTTCGGGTCATTGAAGAAAATGGAAGGAGAGTCTGTCTCTAACTTCTCCAAAAGATTTAATAAGATGTATAACAAAATCCCTGTCGAGATAAAGCCTTCAGAAGCCTCAGCTAAGATTTCATATGCTAGCATGTTCGGCCCCGCTTTCTGCCTTTTGTTGAGAGAAAGAAGAACCACCATCTTAGCTCAAATGCAAGATGCGGCCATAGAAGTGGAATCCAATGTTTTAGCAGCTGACAGATTGAGAAACAAGGCCGATGCAGACAGGAGAAAGGGAAGGTCGGAAGCCTCAACTTCTGGACCAATGGGGACTCACCCTCAAGTGGATGAACTGACCAAGATGGTGAAGTCTCTGTCTGCAGAGATGGAGAGAATGAGGGTGGAAGGGAGGAAAACGTACAAGGGCCCTCAAAATGATGAAAATAAAGGAGGTTTCAGGAGGCCAAACAATTTTACTCCCACGAATGTGCAAAGAGAGAAGGGAAGAGACAGAGAAGACCAGAAGATTCAGGCCCCTTTTCAAAACAATTTTGTGGCCGAGGGGGAAGAAGGGGAAACATACGAGCTTGATCCTGAAATCCATTGCTTTGGAGACACTCCTCCTTTTCCTCATCTCACTCAATTAGCCTACGAGGAGTCTCTCATGGACAGTCAGCTAAATGAACTAAGCAAGGGAGACAAGGCTAGTGGCAGCCCAAGCAGATATGATCTGAGGTCAAAGAAAAAGACTAAAGCACCTGACGTTCCTGAGTAGTCTACCAGGACAGAGAAACTTGCCAACGAAGCAGCAGACAATCACAGAGGTAAGAAGACCCAACCCCTCTCTCCCATTATCCAGAGTCATGTTCCCGAAATAAGAGAAATCCCAAAGCTCTCATCTTCTTTTAATTTCGAGCATGAAATTCAAAAAATCAGAATCCCTGTGCCCCTAACAGAATTGATTAAACATGAAGGGTTCAAAAAACGCTTCTCTAATCTTTTACAGCCTGAGGTCTTGAGCCTTCCCACAGACTCCATCAATTTGCAAGATGAAAATCCTGCAGTTATTTTAGGTCCTATGGTAGAATATAGGAATGACTCATCCCATCCCTTCTACACTTCCTTGAACATACATGACAAGGTATTGCACAATTTCTTGATGGATTCAGGGGCTTCTCACAACCTCATGCCCAAAACTGTCATGGAAGAATTAGGGCTAGAAGTCACCCGAGCCTATCATGACCTCTATTCTTTTGACTCCAGGAAATTTCAATGTCTCGGGGTTATCAAAGACCTCATCGTGACCTTGTTTCAGTTGCCCATGAAAAGTGTGGTCATGGATATTGTAGTGGTTGATGTCCCCCCCAAGTTCGGTATGTTTTTGTCAAGATCTTGGATAAAAAGACTGGGGGGAACCTTGCAGATGGACCTCACATATGCTACTATCCCAGTGTTCGGAGGAGAGCATAGAAGGCTATATAGGGAAGCCCAATTGGCCTACATAATCAGTGATGAAGCTAATCCTACCAGCCATCCCATCTTTGCCTTGGACACTAATTTAGGCTCCAGTTTACTACAACTCACCCATGCCCCCAAGCCTCCTCTCAAACTCAGAAAGCAACCCACTTCTCCTCATGAACTTCCTCCTTCCATCACCCCCGTTTGGAAAATGTTTTTTGATGGAGCCTGTTCCCAGGAAGGCGCTGGTGCTGGGGTGTTTTTTGTGTCACCTACGCAGGAAACCGTATCTCTGTCATACAAATTAGAATTTGAAACCACCAATAATATGGCAGAGTATGAAGCCCTTGTTGTAGGATTAAGAGCTGCAAGGGAAATGGGAATTCAGGAGATAGCAGTGTTAGGAGATGCAGAGTTGGTGGTCCAACAAATCAGAAGCACTTATCAAGCTAAGCACCCTCGACTTAGAAATTATAGGAATGAAGCGTGGGACCTAATCGACAATTTATTCTCAGCTTTCAATATCTCTTTTATTCCAAGGGAGGATAATGTTGTGGCTGATTCTTTAGCTGTCTCGACCATCTTGCTAAAAGCTTCTCTACCGTCCATAGTCAACTCTGATGTTGAAATAAAATTTAGGCCCTTTGTACCGGACAATGTCAAGCATTGGAAGGTATTCGAAGATGATCAGGAAATTGAAAGATTTCTCCAATCTGTTGATGAATTTTTTGTGTTACACATCGATCAGGATCCTGACGCAGAAGTTGACCCTCACCCTGAGGTGTTTTTAAATAAAATTGCTAACCACCAGATTATTCAGCTACCTAGCAATCACATTCCGAGGGGACTAGTCCCGTTGGAAAGATTGTTCGATGGGAATGATGTGGTAGTAAAGGGTAGAGTTGTAGATGAAGATGCTGATATCGCTGAGTGCAACATCGGCACACTGAGGGAGCCCAAGTTTGTCAAGCTGTCAAGTAGTCTGACCACAGAGCGGAGGGCTGGATATACTGAGTTGCTAAAAGAATTTGCTGACGTGTTCGGATGGACCTACGAAGACATCAAAATATATGATAGATCCGTCATCGAATACAAGATCCCGCTAAAGGAAGAGGCTAAGCCATTTAGGCAGAAGCTAAGACAGATAAACCCTATGTTGTTGCCTGTCATGGAGAAAGAAGTGACGAAGTTGTTAGAAGCCTAGATCATCATCCCCTTGAGATATTCCGAATGGGTAGCCAATTTGGTTCCCGTAAGAAAGAAAAGTGGAGAAATCAAGCTCTGTGTCGATTTTAGGATTCTGAACAGAAGCTCAAAGAAAGACAATTACCCCCTGCCTAAGATGGAACACATACTGCAGAGGGTAACTGGTGCATCCAGGATATCCATGATCGATGGGTTTTCTGGCTATAATCAGATATCGGTCATGCCTGAGGATAGGGAGAAGATAGCATTCACCACTCCTTGCGGCACATTCATGTATGCCAAGATGCCATTTGGACTAATGAATGCAGGAGCAACATTTCAATGAGCCATAGATATAGCCTTCATCGGGGAGAAGGACCGGTTCATGGTGATCTATCTCGATGACATCACGATCTTCTCCAGCTTAGACAAGGAACACCGCCACCACTTGAGGAAAGTTTTCTTGAAATGTCGAAGGTTCGGTCTGTCCCTAAACCCCAGGAAATCTTTGTTCGCTATGCAGGAAGGGACGTTGTTGGGCCATATAGTATCAGCAGAGGGAGTGAGAATTGATCCCAGCAGGGTGAAGGCAATTCATACCTTGTCACTTCCCAGGTCTAAAAAAGAGGTTCAGGCCTTTTTGTGGAAAATTAATTTTCTAAGGAGGTTTGTCTCAAATTTTGCCAAGCTAGTAAAACACATCACGTCCATGCTCAGGAAGGGAAATGAGGTGAAATGGACCGTTGAGTCCAGGGCATCTTTTGACCAAATAAAAAGGGCATTGACTGAGACACCTGTACTGATCAGTCCTGACTATTCCAAAAAGTTCCTAATTTTCTCCTTTGCTTCTTTTGATACAGTAGCAGTGGTCTTGTTACAGAAAAACGAGAAGGGGCATGAGAAACCCATCGCTTTCTTCAGCAAGGAATTAAGAGATCATGGAGAAGCAGGCCTATGCCTTAGTGAAAGCTCTCAAAGCCTTCAGGATCTACATCTTGCATTCAAAAGTGACAGCCTACGTTCCCTCAGCTTTCGTAAAGGACATTCTTGTACAGCTAGACATAGATGGGAGAAGAGGCAAATGGATAGAAAAAATTCTAGAATTTGACTTGGAAATAAAGCCCACCAAGTTAGTTAAGGGGCAAGGTCTAGCCAAGCTACTGGCTGAATCCAATTGTGAAGCCATGGGAGTTAGTTTCCTTAAAACTCGCTCAGGAACTCAGCAAGCCGAGCTGCCCAGCCAATGCTCTCAAGATAGCTTATCGCTGGTAGATTGTGCCTAGTATCGTGACATTCTGTACTTTCTGTGGGAATTAAAGCCTCTAGATGGAATGGGTAAAAGCAGGGCAAGAGATTTGAAGCTCAAGGCGGTCAGGTATTGTCTCATCGAGAAATTTTTGTACTGGAGAGATCCTTTGGGGATGCTGCTGAGATGTTTGAACCCACCAGAAGCCCATAAAGTTATGTTTGATTTCCATGAAGGCCTTTGTGGGGGGCATCATTTTTGGAAGACCACAGCTCATAAGATCCTCAGGGCTAGATATTATTGGCCTACTTTATTCATTGATGTCTGCAGAGGAATTAGAGCTTGCATCAAATGTCAAAGGTTCTCAGGAAAGTAGCAGCTTAAACTGCTGTCATTGAAGCCTATAGTATCTTCAACACCTTTTCAGCAGTGGGGGTTGGACTTCATTGGAGAAATTCATCCTCCATCAAGTGGTCAGCACAGATGGATCCTGACTGCAACGGATTATTTCACCAAGTGGATAGAAGTTGTCCCCACCATAAGCATATCACACAAAGTAATTATCAGCTTCCTGGAAGATATCATAGCCAGGTTTGGTTGTCCCAGCAGGATCATTACCAATAACACTGCTTCTTTCAAATCCAAGCCTCTAATTAAGTTCTGTGAACAATTCCAGATCTCACTAATTCACTCCACCCCCTACTATCCCTAGGGAAATGGTTTAGTAGAGTCCTCCAACAAAAGCCTAATAAGGATCATCAAAAGACTATTGGAAGACAACAAAAGGGCCTGGGATTCAAAGTTGAATTTTTCTCTGTGGGCTGATCATGTGACAACGAAGAAATCTCTAGGCACTTTGCCTTTTCAGCTAGTCTATGGAGCATAGGTGGTTTTTCCTACTCAGCTCGCCTTACCTGTGGCGAAATTCTTTCAAGACTATGAGGGAGAAATAGATAATATGATCAGGAGGATTCATCAGATAGTAGAAGTGCAACAGATCAGAGAGCAGGTGAGGACTGCAACTCATAATCACCAGGAAAAGATCAAGCAGGATTTCGACAAGAAGTTCAGGAAGAAAGAGTTCAAGATCGAGGATTTGGTACTCAAGTGGGATGCCCCCAAGCAGGATAAAGGAAAACACAACAAGTTTGACGGCCTCTATATTGGCCCCTTCAAGATCTATGAGATTTTCTCCAACAACACGTATGGGTTGCAAGATATGGAGGGTGAAGAGGTTTTCAGCAGCCCAGTAAATGGGCATTTTTTGAAAAAATGTTTTATTTGAGCCTCAGGCGGCTCCCTTGTTTGTAAATATTGTCCTTTAGTTCTTGTTTAGTTTATTTTTTCATGTTTTCGGCCTAATAAATGACTCCATAGCCCAAAATCAAGGCACTTAAGTTGCGAAGGGAGTTCTTAGAGAATCGAAGGGATGACTCTATCCCTCGTGGAGATTAATGTTAGCGATTATTTTTGTCATTTGGCGCAGAAGCACCCAAGGCTGTAGATTGTACATGAAGCACCCAAGCGCAGCACGGGAGAATCCCTGTTTTTCCAAGTAGCAGGTCAAGCGAGCGGGCAAGGTTTTGATGTCTACAACCGAGATCCATCCACAAAGCAGACAAATGATCATCGGGATCTCGGGGTTACCAAGTTACCCGACATATAGCACCAAAGAAAGCCATTATATTTCAAGGCTGAATCTGGGTCGTCCGATCCAGTGACACGTGGCGCATGATCCAGTCACACCAGCATATCGGCATTCGAGAGTTCAAGGGGTAGAATTTCCCGTCTCTTCACCTTTCGAAACCCTAAACCCCGAAATGCCTATAGCGCCCAGGACTGGGCCTTTTTTTTTGGCATTTGGTCATAAAGGAATAGGTCTGGAGGAGGGGCACTTATGTTTATGGAAAAGTCTCAGCCGTTCATCCTAAGGACGCGCATCGCAATATCTGGTCGCATCAGCGTTTTGGTGTTTGGGAGTTCATGGGGTGAGAGTTTCGTGTTGTTCAACATTGTGAAACCCTAAACCTCGATAGCACCAAAATCATAGAAGATGGGGCCCACAACATCATGAAGCATTTTCATCCATCCATTCAAAGGGGACACCTGGCGATAAACTGATCCATCTCGATGTTTCGCCCATTGCGACTCCAAGGTGCAAAAAGCAACTCTGTTATGTTCCGATGCACGAGATGTCGGGAGAGTCCCAGACCCTGGCCCACAGTGGTGTCAGGTGAGTTCAAGACCATCAGATGTCAGAGGGACGCGTGGCACCAGGTTGAGCCACCTCGACATTTCGCTCATCACGATTTCAAATTACGGTAATAGCTCCTTCCCATTCGCGAACGCCGAAAGTGCCTTGGGAATAGGCATGTGATCACAGTTCGTGGTCACTTGGAGGAAGGAAGGAGCTGTGTAAAGAAAGCAAAAGGTGCCAAGTTCAGTTACAGAGGGGATCATGGAGATCTCCAGGCGCCATCAGACCGATTTCAATACTGTTTCTAGCATTGAAATAAATGAAGGCAAGAGCGGGTGGTTGAAACCTCCTTTCATTCATTAAGTGAGGGGATGGAGAGTCTGGCGAGCCACATGCTCGCAGAGGTCCTGTGTATCGATTTCCTCAAAGAAGCCATGCCGGAGTCCTCAAATCGACAGAGAAGTCTACACACGCTAGCCGAGCACTTAATGGCTCAGCTACCCTCCTTACAGGGGCCATGTGTAGTAAAGGTGGCACTTAAAGAAAGATATTGGTACGAGTTTGACTGAAGGGAAACCAAGCTTTGAATGATTGTACACACATCTGTGAGGTGAATTTTCCTGGGTATATAGACTCATTTTTTGTATTTTGAAAGTATCGATGGTAGAGCGAGGCTCCCGACTGTAAATTTTTAGTAGACTTTCTAGCTTTCGGGTCATGCATTTGTATATGAGATTTCTTATTTTATAATGGACAGTCTTCTTAATCCATCTAAGTTTTCATCTTATGCTAAGAGAGTTTGTGATCGACTGATTCGCATGAATTATGGCAACTCTGTTGTGATAAAGGATTTATTATGGCATTATTGTTTTCTCTGGTTTTCAGCATTTGAACGTAGGAAGATCTTGTGTTTAGATGTCTTCTTCCACAGTCTATTAGGAACCTGATGTTTACGACAGACCTTTGCATCCCTCTGATACAAGACTTCCTCCTACTCACCCTTACTACAACTCACTGTCTGAAGTTTCCTAAGACCTCACTTGCCCATGCATGCCTGACCTAGTTTCAAAATTAGAACCACATCGTTTGAGTTAAACCTCCATCCGATCACCCCATTAAACAAACCGTGACATAAAATGATGGGTGTTAGGCTCTGCTCCTGCAAGAAATCGAGAAGTGACTTCTGACACTAACAGGTGGTGATCCAATTAATAGAACAACAACTGATCACAAGGTTTGGTGTTCCTTCTGTTCTAGTTTTTGATAATGCAGCTTATTTTTGTTCCACTCTATTTATAAAGTTTTCTCTAGACAAAGGAATGATAATTAGATACTCTACAAATTATTATCCATAGGGAAATAGGGTGGAAAAAACAACCAATAAGAACCTAGTGAGAATATTAAAAAAGACAGTTACAGATAACCAAAGGAATTGGCATAATCTACTCCATAATGCCCTATGGGCCGATAGGGTCACACCCAAGGAAAATATAGGAAATTCTTCATACTTTCTAGTTTATGGGTAGGAAGCCATTCTCTCAAACGATATTTATCTTCCATCTCTTCAACTAGCCCAATATTTCAGTGGACAACCCTCATCGGTCATAAAACAAAGAATTGGTACTCAGCTCATGCTAGAATAAGAGAGAGAAAAGGCTAAGTCAAAATTTCTAGCTCACCAACAGATAGTGAAAATATGGTTTGATAAGCATAAAGAAAAAAAATTTGAAGTAGGAGACTTAGTCCTAAAATGGGACAGAGCAAATGAGCCAAAAGGGAAGCATTCTAAGTTTCAGAATCTGTGGCTTGGACCTTTCTAGGTGGCTGAGAAGATTGGGGCAGGCACTTATCGGTTACAGAATCTGAGGGGGGAGCCTGATGCCCTCCCAGTAAATGGCCAAGCCCTCAAACAATATTTCCAATAATTAAAAATAAACAAAAAATAAATAAATTATATGAGTATTTTCATGATTGCGAAATGCATTTTTTGTTGTTTTATTTTTCTTTCTGGATTTCTGTGCTTTTGAAAGTTGTTTTTAGCAAGACAATGGCTGAAATCAAATCATGCGACATAGAGAACTTTGTTCTGAAATCATCGCTCACATACAACACAAGAATCACCAAGGAACTTGTGGGTGCTTTGAGGGATCCTCTATCTAACCTACACAAATGAACAACTTTGGAGAAATGTTAGAAATGTCTACTTAGTGGCCTGGTAAAAGCTTAAGGGAAAGTAGTAAAGCTGGAAAGGACTACATGAACCCCGAACAAAAATATAGCAAAGGATTCATATTAACCATCTCACTTTGAAAAATAAACATACATAATCCTTTCCCACTCGCTCAAGGCATCATGTCAGAATAAAGTTGATATTATCAAAAGAGTGAATAGTAGGAGAGGGTATGCAGATATATCCGTCGGGGCTATGGACTCTCACTGGCAGCGGAGCAAGGTTTGTGATGTCGGGGTGACTCCGTCGGGGCTATGGACACTCGTTGGCAGCGGAGCATCACCAAATCATGTGAGTAGAGGTAACTAAAATATCCATGCCAGTGAATGCTTTACTAGACTATTTTTAAAAAGGGACATGATTTAGGGTTACAGGAAATGAAGGAGGAATAAGGGTTAAAAACCCCACAGGAAGACCCAGAAGCATTAACCAGAGAATTTCAAATTGCAAAGGTAAAAGAAGATCTGATTTAAAAACCAGTTAAGTTCTCCACCAGCTTCCGTATCAGCCAATCTTGAAGGAAGAAAAGCGATTCTGCTTTCGCCTAGTGAATCATCATTTGTTTAGCACTCAACAAACCCTAAAATGTCTATGTCAAATTTTACTTTTTGGGTACCACTTAATCCTTTGGCATTATCTAATTTGACTTCAGTATGGAAATTGTTGCTTTTTCTTATCATTTTTTGATTCTCATTAAGTCTTTAAAATATTGCTTGGACATGTGAGAACCATCATAACTTAAAAGGAATAAATTTTAATTAAAGAATCAACCACTAAAGAATTTCACCCGATGAGTCCAAAATTTGGCACCCAGAAGAATTGAAGATGAAAGAAAATCACTCGAGAAAATTGAGGTTGCTAATCGTCGATCTTCATCAGCGTCGATAGAAGGGAGTTTTATTTCATGATGATCATTACACAAGGAAGCCGTTGATAGCTGATTGCATTCGACATCAGAGAAAGGAAAAGGGATTAAATGTTAGAAAAGAAAGAAAGGAATTTCCAATGTTCGATTCCCAAAGCATTTCCGCATCGATGGATTTTTGAGAAGGATAGCTCGTGGAGAACGTGATAAGTCAACTCCCAATCGTCGACCCCGATACCTTTCGGCCTTAGGAATCCCAGGTTTATTTTAATGCATGTCTTATGTTGAAAGACATGACTCTGACTGAGATGTAGATTCAAACCACCTATCCTTTCTTGCCATGTATCGTTGCCCGAGTGATCAGACATACGATCTAGTTTTCCTTGGATTTGTTACTAGCTCCTGAGACCCATGTCACACCCCGAACTAGTTTTACCACATCAACATCGTACGATGAAATTCATCGGGATCAAAAAATTTCTTAGGAAGATACCAACGGAAACATGCATAAGGATATCGCCGATTCCTGATATTCCCACTAAGAAAATGATGTGATGGGACATTTTAGCTCTAAGATACGTCAGATACGACGCATTTAAAGGGTCAATTAATTTCAAAATCTTGTATTAGTTGCTAATTCGTGCATGAATCAAAAGGACCATTTGAACATGTTGATACAGTGCATCTTCCTCCGCGCCTCCGCCATCAACCCACGTAGAATTTATTTGCATAGATTCAACGGCAGATTATTTTGAATTTCACCCATTACTCGTATTAATTGGCTGATACGACTGGTAGGATATCTCCCATTATATTCTTTTGAGTCATTGTAAAAAAGGTTATTCTATGCACGAAGGAGTTCGGAACATCCAGAGGAGTGAGATGAGCAGTTCGGGGATAGCTTCCAAGGTCCAGTGAGTATTAAAAAATAGTTTAGCAAGCGTTACAGGTATGTACCAGTATATGGATGTTTTATTCTTCATTTCATATGTTTTTATCCAATGTTACTTTGTAGACTTTCCACAAGGATCATTTTCACTTGTAGGAACAATGCCTCTGAAGAAACCCACCACTAGAAAATCTCCAAGAGCACCAAAGCTACAAGAACCAGAGATGGGCGAAGGTTCCTCCCCAGAGGTTGCAAGATAATTGGAATTTTCTCCAAATCTGGTGCCCATCATCAAAATAATCACCAATAAGTCTTTCGTTCAACCCTCGGCCTTTGGAGAAACAGAGGCAAACATTGGGAACAAGACAATATTCTCGTGTTGTGAAGAAATTTTCAAGAAAATCAAGCGGGAGGAATTCCCCGAATATACCCCCCACAATGATCCTGATATGAGAAGACTCGACGATGAAGTCTTATTGAATGTCCAAAAGGCATATCTGCACATGGTGGTGAGCAGGACTCCAATATTCCCCTGCATCAAACTCTTGAAATGGATTATTGATCACATTGACACACAAAGATGTTTGATTAATGACAACAACAATGAGTGTGTCGGGGTTTTCCTCCCAGTGGAAGAGCATAATTACGACAAGCTCATAGATCCAGAAGAATGACTAAACATCAATTTTGTTGTAAGATTATATGAGAAAAATGACACCAACAAGGTGATGGAATTTTGGTGGAGAGAGGATAAAAGGTTCACCAATCGGACCTTCGGCTAGTACTTGACTACCAACCTGAGGAATCCGTACATCTATATAATGGCCCTCCTCAACTGATTGTATGGGTAGAAAGACTGCTCCAAGTTTTCGGAGGCTTGGATGCCTCTATCTTATATGGTATCCATTTCCATAATAGGTTTTAACTCGGGTGCCATCATCTCTAAACAGCTGAGCACTTACATATGATAGGGTCAAACACCGAAAGAGGGAGAAACCCCATCCTTATATATGGATTCTTATCTATTGGACGTCATTTTTTTCATAAATGTCTTTGTCAGAATGAACTTGAGATGGCACACATTAGAGCTCTTGGTCCATGTGTATTTTGGCATCTTGTGGGAGAACAGGTACACAAAATTCTACTCTCTCATCTGCGATCAATTTATCACACATATTTATTTCTTGTTGTTCAAGAAAGAGTGCCCAAAGCTGTCGGATGTAGCCAAAAAGGTTGTATCAAAAGTTGGCCATTGGTATCTAGATGAGTGTGATACTTACATCGGGGTTTTCAGCACCACCGAAGCACCCCATTTGTTGCCTGTATATGTCCTCGATCGACTAGTAGTAGGGGAAATCTGTTATCATACCATCCAACAAGGTTATAATGCTACTTTGGTAAAGGATAAGAAGCGATCCTTCATACCCTATGGGTTGCATATTGGTTTCTACATGGTCAAGGACACCACGGAGGCCAAAAAAGAAGGATTAAGCCAATTGGAGTTTTGATTCAGGACTGGCCATTTTTGCAAGCACAACCCCAAGTGTCTGGTCCTAAAGCATGGGTCACATGTATCATCCTGTTGGCCATATGCCCATGACAGGTTTGAGGATGAGATCTTCACCGAAAATTCTCAAAGCTGGAATGAGGTGGTGGCAAGGATGGATGACCCTAAAGCAACTAGGTTTAAGGCTATGAGTTGGGATGAGTAAGCACCATTCTTGGAATAAGCAACTCAAGAAATCCTTAGGGCCAGCGAAGAAAGGATAGCACCCAAATCATTCAAAGTGACGGAATCTCCTCAAGAAGCCATCGAAACAACAGAGATTCCCCAGGTAACCTCAGTACAAGATAGGAATTTCTCTGAGGTTCAAGCTGTGTAGGGGATGGTGGGACTCATGTATCAATAGGTCTAGTAGATAATGAAGCAGATGCAGGATAACCCGAACCTCGTCAGATTGTCAAGGCTTTCGACCGATAGCCCAAAAGAAATCTCGGCAGGGTTAAGAGGCTCTAATTTCATGAACCTTGATAACATCAACGAGTCAGATGACCCTAAATCCACAATGCCACTGATTGGATCACTGATAGGTGTGACGAATCAACGAGAGATAGGCCAGGTATCAGTAGAAATAAGCGAGCCTAATCCTTTGAATGAGTTAAAAAATATATATAGTGATGATGAAAGCCCGTAGGCATATCGCGGGACCCCTATGCATGTCCAAGAAGAAAAGGGACCTGAGAAGACTTCTTCTTCTGCTCTCGAGGTCCAAACCCAGGATATCCCATGGAAGGAAATAGAGACCGAAATTGTTCCTGACACAAAGAGGCTCGATGCATTGGAAACCTAAGAACACAATCTAAAGGACAAGTAAGAACCAGATGAGCCAAAGGAAGGATCCTCGCAAAATGAAATCGGTGTTTCAATAGCTAATGAACAAGTAAGTATCGAGTATTTTCCTGACGCCTGTATTCCGATCAATACTTAGATCCCCGACAAGTGACAAGCGAAGGCCAAGCCTTCAGAGCACAATGAGAAAGTTCAAGAACCCGATCTTGAACAAGTATACACCACCACAAATTTGGGAAACACACTCACATGGAGTGATCAGTAGATTCCCAAACTGGTGGATGAGGTAGCTGATATTTATGCGATCTCATATGATCGAAAGAGGAAGGCCATCATCCAAAGAACTACAAAGAAAAAGAGGATCACTTTGGATCTCTCCATCCTCATCACTACAAAGGAAAACTTGATAAACACAAAAAATTCCAGAACATCAGAGCTCCTCGGCATGGGGATGGCGTTCTTGGATGCCACCTTGGACAGAGACAAATGATATGACAATAATATGGCCACCGCCCTGAAGGAACTAGAACATTTGCGTCACCTGGATGAATACTTTCAGGGCACCACTTAGACCACAATATACCTGAGAAGTGAGTTCTAAGATGCTTATAGCCAATTCAAAAAAGAGAGGCACGTTTTTATTGAAAAGATAACTATGCTCTAGGAAGACACTCTCATGGAACTCGCAACGTGCAAGGATGTGGAGCGGTGGCGTGAAAGGGCACAACATTCCATAGAGAGACTCGAATACATTGATGCATTTCAACAAGGTCGGGATAAAGAAGAACACGGCATCCGGATGCTGGGAAAAAGTAGTGTTGATCATATGAAGCGATCAACCAGGTATTGGGCTAAGATGTCTCAGGAACCACATCGAGAAATTAAAGAACAGTGGGCCAAATGAGAGAAACATTGGGGGGAAATTAACAAAGCAATAAAGGATATCGGACTCCTCGAGTTCGACAACCCCGACAACTTCGTCGTCTTGTGCAACATAGTCAAATCGCATAACAAGCAAGATTTATGATGGGCTGAAGAGCTAGCGAAGGTGACCGACACAATGCCAAGACAAGTGCAAAGATTTATGGAATATACAATTAGATCTTGGACTATGCTACAATAGTTAAAGACCAGTCTAGTGAAGTACTGAGCGCACGCAATGGAGGTCAGAGGAATTTACACAGCTGCGATGGAGAAACACAGATTTCCATGGGCCCAAACTTGCGATGATTTGTTTATTAGTTGGTCAGAGTATGAGAAAATTCACCCTTTCGAAGGGATATCTTGAGTTGACTATTAAAGAAACTTTTAGAAGAGGATGCCACGTGGCGAATTTGGTTTTGTTTAAACTACACTTAGTTGTTATTTTCAATTGAATTTTATGTTATAAATAAGAACATCGACCAATTAGTTAGGGGTTGATGGTTGTTGCAAGAACTCTTTCTTTCTGGTTGTTAAGAAATATTTTGAATCTCCCTTTGAATTGACATGTCCTTCTGGGCCAAAGACAAGTTATTTTCATCAAATGCATGTGATTGGACATGGAGAAGAACTATTTCCTATCTCGTTTCATGAATGTTGATGTAATGAGTACGAGCTATTTAATATATTGTCAAGTTTTCTGGTGCAATATTTTGTTGTTCTTTACTTTAATGATGAAGATGAATCGTGGTTTTATTATGTGATGGATGATTAAGTAGGTGAATTATTTTTCTTGCCATTGTCTTATCACATATGTGTTTTCTTTCTAGTAATTAGTTTCTCAGATAGTGATTGGATGCTCACATGGTTAATGTATTAGTACTAGGCATGTGGTATAAAATTGTTGTTTGCATGCTTGAGTAGCGGGTTATCCCAAGTTCATCCTCTTCCCCAGTAGTTAAGATTAATTCTATTTTGTTTCCAAGTTGGTTTACACCAGCTTACATCTCATATTGTTCCCGTCCAAGAGAAAATACAAAAAGAGATAGTCTGAACTGAAGGAAGAGCCCTCACAAGAAAACATAAATCCCATCGATAAATTGGCCGGATCGCAAGATCTGGATAACCATTCCACTATTAAACACTGCAGAGTCTAATTGGGCCTCGGTGGCTGGTTTGGTTCCTATTGTTGAATCAAGGGACTTAGGACCCATCAAGAGTATGCAAGCTGAAAAAGTCACTGTATGGTTTAAAAAAATCATCAAGGATGTGGTATAAAAAATTTGATACGTATATGTTGGGATTTGGTTTTACAAGAAGAAAAGACGATCATTGTGTGTATTTTAAATTATTTGGTGATCATTTTATTTATCTGGTCTTGTATGTGGATGACATGTTGCTGATAGGAAACAACAAAGAGATTACCTAGGATGTGAAAAGTCAGTTGTCCTCTAAATTTAACATGAAGGATCTCGGTGCTTCAAATTTCATTTTGGGAATGGAAATTAAAAGAGATCGGAAAAAGAGGAAACTCTGGTTAAATCAGAGAAAATATGTTGAGACAATATTGCAGAGGTTTAATATGCAGGAATGTAAATTGGTCAAGGTTCCTATAGTTGTTGCTATAAAGTTATCTGTGGATTAGTGTCTCGAGACACATGAAGAAGAGGAGAACATGTATCGTGCTCCATATGTGAGTGCAGTTGGAAGTTTGATGTATGTGTTGATTAATTGGGTTGTTTTTCATTGATGTCAACCCTTGAAGAAATTCCAGTAGCACAAAGGTTTGGGTAATGGACCCAAGATTGTTTGATGGATAATGGTATGAGTTTTGATATATTTGTAGGCAATACTATTCTATATGGATATTACATGTCATTCCATTTCCAGTG
>ML792486.1:81182-103018 GCA_009831015.1 Picea engelmannii | reverse complement strand
ATCTTCCCCGACACCCAGAAAAGTTGCTTCCCAAGTATGATCCTAAAACTTCAGGTTTGCCCAAAGATCACATCAAGAAATTCATACTTGCGATCAGACTTATGAACATTCAACATGAAGACGTAGTATGCAGATGCTTTCCATACACATTTGAAAATTCGGCTTCCACATGGTATTTTAATTTGCCGGTAGGATCCATAACCAACTGGACTAAATTCCAAAAGGATTTTCTAGACAAACTTGTGGAAGAAACTACTACGGGAGCCCTGATGGTTGAGTTGTTCAAAGCCACCATGACCCCAAAAGAGAGGGTCAAAGGTTTCAATCAAAGATTCACAACCATCCTAAACAAATTCCAGCCCGCGGTGAAACCAACTCAAGAATTGCAAATCGATGTTTATGCCAACACGCTCCTGGCTTCTATTTCCATGTTCGTTAAAAGTGCTGCCAAGAAAACCCTTGTAGAAAATTTTGAAGAATCCAAAACAATAGAATTCTAGATGAAAGGATGTAAAGAAGGCCAGACTTCTCTGGTGAGGAAAGAAAGCTATCCTCCCCCTAGAAGAGGACTCCTTTTGACCAGACCGCCAAGGAAATTGGTTGAACAAACTCTTGACAAAGGTAATGGAGATATAGAATATCTATAGTGCATGGCCAAGAAACTATTGAATGAGATTATAGACATGAAAAGGAGTGTAGGGGAAGGAAACCAAGGAAAAATACCCTATAATCCTTTCTTTAAAAGAAATCATCCTTTCAAAGCAATTAAACCTCCCCCATCCAACTTAAACATTGACCAAGGTAATTTTGCATCTGATTCATTCTGTGCTTACCACCAAGAGAACCATTCGAAGAGAGAATTCCCTCAATGGGTCCATGCCATGAACTTAATGGACAATCATTTTTTGGATGAAGTTTCCCTGACCGAATCAAGCAATTTGGCCATGAATAATGTCGATTAGGAAGAATCTAACCCACCGTGAGATAGAACCATGTTGATATGGGATCCCAACATGATCGTGTCTTTAGGTGACCTATTTGAGTTTCGAGAACAACCCGCATAAGTATCGGTAGTAAAGACACGTAGTAAGGACCAACCTGGGCCTCGCAAAGTAAGTTAACTCCTGACCGCCTGAAAATTCATTTCTTCCCTAGTAAAAATCCTATAAGAATCCACACCCAAGATTCTCCTAAACTAGAGTATAACGTAGTCGAAGATTTGAAGAAGCTGAAAGCTAATATATCAGTTATGGAAGTATGTAGAATTCCTCAGCAGAAAGACTTCCTATTGCAAGCTCTGAATTTGGTAGGAAACCCGACCAACGAAAATATTTAGAACAAGACTCTCCCCCCGACAGATCTGGAAAACAAGCCAACCATGAACACCTTCTCAGAAGGTAGGAAAGAAAGGCCTTTTGTGCTGCCCTTACTTTTGACGTTTGAAGTCTTTAACAAGAATCTTCACAATTTCCTGGTCGATTCGAGGGCATCCTCTAATGTCATTCCCTTGGCCATGTGTAATAAATTAGGTGTTGTCCCTCTCAAAAGTGATAAACATGTCATACAAATAGACAGAACCCAGGTCAAGGTCATGGGAGAGATCAAATACATGATGATCAGAATAGCGACGCATCCTAATTTCATGCAGGTGATTGACATCATTGTGGTGGACATCCCTGAGTCATATGGACTATTGTTGAACCGAGATTGGTCTGAAAATATGAATGGATATTTAAGTATAGACTGGGCATGCCTTTGGCTGCCACTGAAGAGATACAAGAACATGATCAGAATCAATAGGAAAATGTATCTAAAACATACGGTCATTGATCTGGAAACCCCGAACGAAACAACCTCTACCGACTTCACCATATTGGGAAACTATTATTTTGATTCTTACTTCGGAAACTTTGCTCCTCTCCTGTCCAATGTTTCTCTTACTCAAAACTATGAAATGATCTTTCGAGAAGAATCCCCGATGTCGATAGAAGTTTCTCTCTTCTGTCAAAACCCTATGCTAAGAATTATGGAGGAAGAGGTCGGAGAACAGAACACGGGTGAGGGGAGAGAAAGGAGAAATTATCGTTCACAAATTTGGACCCTTTATTTTGATGGATCTAAATCACAAGAAGGGTCATGAGTCAGGTGCATACTCATCGATCAGAAGGGTAAACATCATTCCCTGTCCTGTAGACTAGAATTCAAGTGTACCAACAATACCACCGACTATGAAGCTCTAGTACAAGGGTTAAAGAAAGCCATAGATATGGGTATCAAGGAATTGAAGGTTTTAGGGGATTCTGAGATCAATGATAGACAATTAAGGAATACTATTCATTGTAATTTGCCTCATCTTAAGAACTACTAGTAGAAGGTGCATGGGATAATAGAGCGCTTTGATGCTTTCAATATCACCACAATCCTGAGAGAAAAAAAATGTTTTGTCGATTCCTTGGCCACCGCTGCTTCCCGACTATCGCCTTTAGAAGATTATGAATCCTCCCAATTCACTGTGGAGATGCTCTACAAAATATCAGTTCCAAACAATATTTCCAATTGGAAAGTCTTTGAAGGTGATGAGAAAATCATAAACATCTTGACCAACCAAGACAATTTCAAATACCTAGCCATAGATGATGAAGAATTATGAGAGAAGACAACTGAAACTAATCCCCAAACAGGACAAGATGTTGGAAAATATAAAGGCCACACGATCCCAAAGGGGATAGCTAATCTAGAAATTCTATTTGATCTAAAGGATCACTTTACAGAACCCAAAAATGTGAATACTAGTAGCTCTTGCCCCCACCATGAAACTATGAATCTTGGGACTCCAGAGAACCCGAAGAATGTAAATCTCGGCAAAACTATATCTAAGGAAGAGAGGAAGGCCTACCTCAGATTATTTAGAAAATACCAGGATGTTTTCACATGGTCCTATAAGGATTTAAAAACATATGACACCCGCATTATTCAACACACTATCTCGTTAAAACCCAAAATGAAGCCTTTCGAACAGAAGCTCCGAAAGTATCATCCATCCCTAGAACCTCTAATGTATCAAGAGTTGAGGAATCTTTTACATGTGAAAATAATTTTCCAAGTTAGACATTCCACCTGGGTATAAAATCTTGTTCCAGTGAGGAATAATTCAGGAGAAATACGACTATGCGTAGATTTTTGGAACCTCAACAGAGCTTCAGAAAAGGACAATTATCCTGTCCCACCGATGGAACAACTCCTACAGACCATGTCAATCTCAGAGATATTCTCCTTTCTAGACGGTTTCTCAGGATACAACCAAGTGTTGGTTTTGGAAGAAGACTGATTAAAAGCTATCTTCCGAACCAAGTGGGGAACCTTCGCTTATAAGTGCATGCCTTTCAGCTTAATTAACGCAGGAGAAACCTTTCAAAGAGCCATGGACGTGGATTTTTGAGGACTTATCAATAAGTGTGTGGTAGTTTATTTAGATGACGTAATGGTGCATTTGAAGAATAGAGAAGAACACATCCAACACATAACTCATATTTTTGAGAGATGTAGGAAGTATGGTTGTTGCGCCTCTTTTGCCACCTAGATGAGAAAGACAGAGGTGCTTGCAATCTTAGTTGGGTTAGCTAAGAAGGATAGTTGTAAAGGAAAGGGTTAGATAAAGAAATATAAAAGAACAACTAAGAATTAAACTAAGAAACAAAATAACAATTAAACTAGTGAGCATAAGGACATAAGAACAAAGAAACCAATAAGACTCATATCACCAATGGCAAGGTTTATATTAGTGAAAGAAAACACCAAGAAGAAAGAGGAATATGAGTCCCTTCTTCCTCCAAGGGAGGGCTCTTGGACCCCCAAAAATAAACTCTTTTTACAACTTTGAATGAAAATGGTGAAAGAATTCCAAGCTAATCCACTCAAGGGGTGAGATGGATTGCCCAATGTAATGGTGCTAGTATACTCTTGATGAGAATAGAGGATTCCTCAAGAGAATAGCAGCAGCATAACTTTGCTATTGAATTCCTTGAAAATGAAGTGCACCCATGGCCTTGTTTTAAAACACCTCTTTGAGGTATTGTGCAACCAACTTGTAGTGTGAAAAGAGGATAATTAGGGCATTTTTAGGTCTTTGACCAGCCACCCAGTCGGATCCAGTTGAGATTTGGGTGTCACATCAACTTGGAAGTTGAACTAGAAGTGGGTGTGAGGCCGAACAATCTCATAAATGCATCGTTCTCAGATGTGCGTGGATTTTAGCGACCACAGTCGTGCATCAGGCGCATGTGCGTTATTCCTGCATTTATGTTTTGCGCATGTGTGCGCGTGCCCTGTGTAGTCATAGCGCACTTTAATTTTATAATTGGTTGTATAGTTTTGGACCTTTTGGAAATGATTTTGTAGTAATTTTGGACCATGGGTGACCTCATAACTATTTGACGATGCTAGATTATTGTAACCATTTGCGGACGAAATTTCAGTGATAACAGATGCCCCCTGATGGATGAGGTTAGGAGCATACGTATAGCCGAAATTCATCAATGTTTCTTCTACTGAGAGTGTCGTTGTAAGAGAGAGTGATAGTGAGAGTGTAAAGAGTTACCTGTTGGGGGGAGAAGGGAACCTGTAGAACCCAACCTTCCATAAGGTGTGTGAAAATAAACTGTGTACAAACGAGGCGGGCATGCCCCATGCTCTTGTCATGTAACTTAAAAAGGAATGGTGTGTTGATGTAGAAAACTGCAGCACCCTCAGGGGTGGTCATGATAAAGGAAAAAGAAAATTCTATGGAGGAACATACTCTGAACAGTAGGCAGTGAAATCTATAAGAAATATCATAGATTCTGTAGGCATTGATAGCCCATCCAAGTTCAAAGGTCTTCAGAAAATATAAGAGATAACTGCAATAGTTGCAAAGTAAGACCCACTGTAACATGAGAAAGTGTTGAAGTCGAATGTTACAGGTGTCAACGACAGCGGGGAGTAATTGTGGTTCTCCCTGTGCCATCTGAGACCTCTCATTGGAAAGGTAACGAGAGTCAAGATATTGTCGCCCTTCTGGAAAACTGTGCTGATGTCGACAAAAGGGGGACGCGACTCCTAGAAGCAAAGGGCTTCGTGAAATCTACTAGGTGAGGTTAGGAACTAGAGGAGGTACATGGTCAAAGTCAAGGTGTAGGAAGACTTAGGACTGCCCTTGGTTGGGGGTATATGCGAAGTATAAGTGGCCGTAACCATTCAACAAGGTCGAGTGTCAGGGGGACAACAAGACGTGGGATAAGTTGTGCCAGAGGCGGGACAAAGTGAACAAACTCAGAGGGTAGAGGTAAGTGGCTTGTGGGAGACTCGGAGTATATGGATGATGTCAAAAGGGGTAGATGATAAGGAGTGCCCCAACCAAGGGAAACATGGGTTGCGTTTGCCAAAAAGGGAAGAAGGCCGCCAAAGGTGATGACAAAAAGGTATGTAAATGTTGGAAACAAAGGCTTTTGACAATTTAACAAACAAATAAAGAATAATTTGGGGTGAGTGTACAAATACAGAAATGGGTGCCCCAATGTAATATGGTTGGGCCGGTTAGGGCGCAATTTAGCTTGGAGAATTGGTGGAAGGTGGGGGCCCCATGGGTGGGTTTCTGTATGAGGTAGATGAAATGGAGGGAAATTTGCAGAGGGGAAAACTGATTGTGGATGAAATGGAGGGTTCATGATACTGCGGAGGTGCAGTCAAAATAGAACTTTGAAGAGACAATCTGGGAGCCCATTGGGAAAGCTAGCAAAATGAGCAGAAGGAGTATGTGGCTGATTCACGAAATGATGTAAGACTATCGGGACTCCCATCCCTAAAGGGTTGAAAAACAACATGAGTGTCAAAGTGCCAAAGGGTGCTATGAATGGGACAACTCATGTGGGGGAGAGTGCTATCGGGTGACAGTACCTAAGATGCAATGGAGGTGTCGGTATTGCAGAGCTGGAGATGGGGATCCTAGAGGCAAATGTCAGAGGGTGTGACTAGAGATGTAATTGAGATTCAGAGGGAATGATTACATGCCAATGTTGATTATATACCTAAAGGGGTTGCATTGATGTATGATGACCAAGTACCTACACACATGAAAACCAAATACCTGATGTGAACAATATCTGAAGAGAATCGAACATACAAGCATTTATTTTAGACTTTTGAACATGAGCATGCGTACCTGGACGGGGTATGAAAAAATGGAACCTCGGGGGCTAAGGATAAAAGTTGGCCCGGGGACTATCTTAATGTAGATGACAGGATGTTGATGCCGTGGATAAAGACAGATCGAAAAATGGACACTCGGAGCTCCTAGAATGGTGTTTGGAAGTTTGGCGGAAAGGCCTATATATAGTTGTAGGGCCCACATTGCCACCTCATTTGTACTTGCTGCCAGAGTGACTGGATGAGAGGTATTCAGAGAAGATTTGGAGGTTTTGGGAGGATGAGGCAGCCGATTCAGGACCAGGGAGCTTCAGGTTAGTGGTCTTATCGTCCTGCATAGAAGTAGGTTTTCAATTTATGGGCAGGGCCTGTACAGAGGGCCGTATAAGGGATTTTATTGGTGTGGGCCCCCCAGTGCGCAGGTGATTCAGAAATATGTGCACACTAGTGCGCGCCTATTATTCGGATAGCTACGCCCTTAGGGGGGAAAAAGGCGTGCATGATATGCATGCCTCTTTGCTACACAGTTGCGCATGGGTGCATGACTGTGTAGTGGAAAGGTGCGCTGTGATGCGCGCTTGTGTTCGTGACAGGGGTGCATGGAGGTGCCCCTATAGGATGGGAAGGCGTGCACGTATGCATGCCTGTGGGATGGAAAAGAATGTTTGTGTGCATGCCTATGGGGTGAACAGGCGTTCATATGTGCGTGCCTATGGGGTGAACAGGTGCGCATATGTGTGCACCTGTGGGTTAAACAACCGCGCCTTGGGGGCAAGGCTGCCGGGTGAAAAACTTATCTTTTTTAATGTTTTTTATGGTCAATATGGCTGACCTAGGACTGTATTATGTGGTTGCAGGCGATCATTTGCATGATTTCGGTCCATTGGCGAGAGCGGGACTGGTCACAACTGAGGGATGTCGTGGCTATTGAGGAGTTGGGGGTTCGTGCCACTTTGGCAGCCTATGGGCTGTTGAAGTTCTTTGAGTGCCCGTTGATATGGGCACAGGAGTATCTCCTGCAGTTTCTGATCTGGATGTGGAGTCTGGATTTGCATTGCGTTATGGTGTGGGGAGAGTAGATCGCCTTCACTGCGGTGGAGGACATATATTTTCTGACTGGGCTCCCTTTTCGGGGAACGCCTCTACTGGCGGAGCCAGTGTTACCTGTAGATGTGTCGTTAGCGACCTTGGGCTGGAGGTACTATTTGAGGGAGAACTACATGTCGGGCTCCATCATGAGTATCGGGGTGATGGATTCTTTAGCTCATCTCTATGTAGCAATGATGATTGTGAGGGTATATGGGTCCCTCACGACTTTGCGGATCAGTGGTGGTTAGCTGAGGGTTATGGGGAGGGCACTGGCTGGTGAGCATTTTGCCTGGGGGTTGATGCTACATGCCAGGATGGTAGGGCAGCTGGACAGATGTCGATCTATAGGCTCAGGGGATTTTTCCTTTGGGTTCATCATGGTGGCCTGGTTTTTGGAGAGGGTGTTGATGTTGTGCCCTATAATTTTACTGGGCGCTCCTAGTGCGTGAGAGCCACGACTGAGGTGGTGGTCGATGATTTTGGTTCGCCACGGTGGTTGCAAGGGCGGCCATTTTTTCACAGCTGAGGCAACACAGGTGTGGTGGCAGATGTCGCAGGTTATACTGCAGTATCCATACTATGGTGTTGACTTCCGGGGTGATCCAGACAAGGTGTTACCTCCAGGGGAGGTGTTTGATCACCGAGGTATGTTTATGAGTTTGATATGTTTTTTTTTGAGATAGCATGACATATGTATTTTGTATAGATGTTGATACTATCGTTTGTTTGTTTGTATGTGCAGATCTGGGAACTTGCGGGTGTGAGGTTGAGCTGATGAGAGTGCTAGCTCGTCAAGAGCCAGGGAGACTGCCACAGGGAGGGTCGTGGGAAGGAGAGAGATGTCGGTGCGAGGACACCGAGGCGAGACTAGCTGGTGACAAGAGAGCAGTTAGGAGACGTTGTTTTGATGACCTTGGTGTCGGGCCATCGCATGCTCCTCTGGCGAAGGCCGGGGGATATTTTGAGGATATTCATCACCGCCTGGAGGTGGTGCTATAGGGCATTCCTGAGGGAATGTGGTCATGCATCCAAGATGAGGGAGTCCTGGAGCAGTGTGTGGGATTTCTGCTAATGTGGCAGGCCGTGGTGTAGCGAGCAGCAGTAGCAGGTGCTGCAATGACCGAACGGTTACCTCCCAGTCTGGAGGGACCAGTAGTGGGTGGGGCAGCACCGCCTGAGGGAGGGGTAGGAGGTGGTGCACTAGAGGCACCTTGAGTGTCGCTCTATGTATGGTTGTATTTTGTATATAGGCTGGTGAGCCCATTTTGGTGTAGTGAGACCAGTTTTGTACCAAGGTGCTCCATTGGAAAACATTTTGATGGCACTGGTGACCAATTTATATATATATGAGTATACATTTTTTGGGTCTTTGTGATGTTTACATGTGTTTTTTAATGTGTTGATGATGTCTAATCTATACATGCTGTGACAGTTTTTTGATAGTTTTATGTGTGTGTAGAGGTATCTTGATGTGATATATTCCAATCTACACAATGTTAGCTAAGTTATCTGTAATTTGATTCAATTGTCTTGGAATATGTGTAAATGTAATGAAATCAAAGTGTAGAGATAAAAGTCTAACTTGCAGGTATTTGCGAAAGAGGCACGGATCGCGAACGTGGTACACATTGTTGAGCTAGAGGACGACTAGTTGAGAGTCAAGAAAGACACTAAGGTGACGAATATGATGATGACGGGCATCGGTGAGGAGGCCAATGAAGGCAACGTATTCGGCTTGGTTGTTGGTTGTTGAACCCAAACATATGCCGCTAGAGTGGAGCAGATCATGTGAGGGGGTATAGAGGGCCCAAGCTGCCGAAGAGAGATTTTGTGTCCACTGGCTGGCGTCGTTAGTGTAACTGATGTGGTAGGCCAGTGGAGGAAGCATCTGTCAATAACACAAATGGTAGTTTTAGACGTGAGGGATGGAAAAGAGATTAAAAACACTATAAAATAAATAACCTAATGTAGAATGGATACATTTAGGCGTAAAATTTCTTTAAATATAACCCGTTGACGGGTTCTTTGAGAGAGAGGCCTTCAGGGGAAGCCACGATGTATGCGCCTTTGGTGAGGTAATGTTGGATAATGTAGGGGCCATGCCATAGTGATTCAAATTTTCCATGACCGAGGGTATCGTGAGAGATATCATGAGCAAGGACAAGGTCGCCTTTGTGAAATGAGCGAAGGTTGACATGGCGATCAAAGGTGGCCTTTGACCATTTTTTGGCTACCTCATTGTTTTGTAATGAAGATCGATGATCTTCATCCAGGGACTCTAAGTTCAACAATCGCTGCTCCATTGGAGCAGTGTCAGGTAATAGCTCAATTGCAGTGCCTAAGGTGGGAATTTCGCACTCGATGGGAAGAGTGGCCTCAACCCCATGGAATAGATGAAATGGTGTGAAACCGGTGGTTGTTTTCATGGCCGTACAGTAAGCCTTTAGCTTGGAAAATAAAATATGATGCCAATTGGTCTTATGTTTGTTAACCGTGCACTGCAACATGGTCTTGAGGATCTTGTTGACTTCTTTGAACTGTCCATTAGACTGAGGGTAGTATGGTGAGGCAAACTTGTGGGAGAATCCTAACTGAGATGAGAGTTTGACGAAAATCTCATTCTCGAAATATTTCTCGTGATCAGAAACTAGTTGGAGTGGTACTCCGAAGTGAGATATGACATGGTTAAAGAAAAAAYGTGTTGCAGTGTCAGTGGTGTTGTTGAAGGTGGGCATAGCTTCAACCCATTTTGTGAAGTAATTGACTGTGACAACAATGTATTTGTGTCCATTGCTGGATGGAGGATTACAAGTCATGAAGTCGATGCCCCATTTACAAAAGGGGCCTGCAGTAATGACTAGATGGAGAAGAGCAGGTGGTGCTCGTGCTTTGTTGGCGTAAAGCTGACATTTATCGCATCGCTTCATGGCATGAATGCAATCGTGAAACAATGTGGGCCAAAAATATCTGGCTTGGATGATTTTTTGAGCAATGGACATTCTCGAAAGATGGCCCCCACACACGCCGCTATGGAAATCATTCAAGACTCTATCGGCCTCGTCAATAGTTAAGCATCAACGGAGTACAGTGTCGATCCCTCATCGATATAAGATATCTCCGATGAGGAGATAGAGAGGGGCCTATTGGCGAATATGATGGTGGTAAACTCTTGAAAGGTGGTTACCAAACTTTTGGGTTTGGAGGTAGATGAGGAAGTCACCGTACCAAGGATCATTTGAAGTGATGTAAAAGAGATGTTCATCGGGGAAGTCGGTATTGACAGGGGTACTGGTAGTATCAGAGGGGAAGGTCGTGACTAGTTCGGCGAGGACAAGAGCTTTCTTTCTCTTGGGTGTTGAAAATTCAAGATCATACTCCTGAAGGATAACGATCCATTGAGCAAATTTGCCATTAATTTTCCGATGGCTGAGCAAGTATTGCACATGGTTAGAATCTACTATGACTTTAGTCATGCGAAGCAGAATGTAATGACGCAGTTTCTGGACTGCGAGGACGACTGCAAGGGCTAGTTTCTCTTCGTGCTTATACTTCAAGGGTGGCCCTAAGAGGTTTTTACTAATGTAGTAAATTACATGCTCATGATCGTCATCACTTATTTGAACGAGAACTCCTGCTACTGAGACAATTGAGGCTGATATGTAGAGGATATAGTCGTGATTGTAATTGGGTGCACTAATTAAAGGGGCATTGGAGAGCACCATTTCAAGATCGTCAAATGATTTTTTGGGCATGTTCATCCCAGTGGAAGGGGATGTTGTGGTGGAGTAAGCAAAGGAAACTGTGTGCTCGAGTGGCATAGTCTAGGACAAAACGCCGTAGAAAGTTAGCTTTTCCTTGTAGGATTTGTAGTTGGTGTAAATTCTGTGGGGGTGGAATTTCGGTGATGGCTTGGACTTTAAGGGGGTCCATGGTAATACCACTTTGAGAGACGATGAATTCGAGGAGGCATCCCATAGTGATGCAGAACATGCACTTGAGGGGGTTCAAGCAGATGTTGTACTAACGACACCGTTGGAAGATGATTCGTAAATCATCAAGATGTTGGGTGCGTTTCTTGGATCAAGCTGTGAGATCGTCCAAGTATGCAAGGATGATGTGAGATAGATCATGAAAAATGTATGTCATCGCCCATTGGAAAGTTGCGCCAGCATTCTTTAGGCCAAAAGGCATGACACGATATGCAAAAGTACCCCAAGGGGTGGTGAATGTGGTTTTGTATTGATCGGCTAGGTGGATTTGGATTTGATTATAACCAGAGAAATCATCCATGAAGGATAGAGCCTCGTGGCCTGCACAATCGTCAATAATTTGATCGATGAAAGGTGTTGGAAAGTTGTCTTTGGGACATGAGTGATTGAGATTGCGAAAGTCTGTGTAGATGTGGATAGTGTCTTGTTTTTTGTTAATGGGTACAGGGTTGGAAACCCATGAGGTATAGGCGATGGGGTAGATGAACCTAGCCGTGCATAATTTGTCAATCTCAGCTTTAATGGCCGCTGCTTTGGATGGGTGTAGTGGTCATTGTTTCTGACGAACTGGTGTAATGTTAGGCCAGGTGTCGATGTGATGTTCAATAATAAAGGGATCGAGGCCAGGCATCTCTATGTATGACCAGGAAAAAATATCTCGATATTCTTGGAAGAGGGCTTTGTAGGCAGTGATTTCTTGAGGAGTGCATGTGGCACCAATGGTGATTTCCTCGACAACTCCATTTTTTATGGAAATATCAATTTTGATGGTCTGGGAAATGTTGGCCATGTTTCCTTCTTCAAAAGCATCAGGGGCAAGGATGGGGTTGTTGAACCAGTCGATATACCCTGATGGGATAAAATCCTTGGTTTTGACTGCGTATACGGGGTGTTGGTTAGGAGGCATGGAGACTTCCTGTGGAAAGAAGAGCACTCTATGGTATAGCACATCCCATGGGTAGTCAGGGGTGTTTAACTCTTTGAGCATGTCCTCATCACAGTGGAATTGGCTAGAATACAAGGGATCGTAAAGAGTGATATCGGTGACTGTCTTCATGTGGTTGTCTTTGGGTGAAGAAGAGGCAGGGGGAATCATGCAATGAGGTTGCAATGGTTCACTCGACATAAACCAAATATCTAAGTACTGAGGAGTACGAGTGGTAGTTGGATGTAAAGTTTTTGTAGGGAAATGAACAGGAGAATTGAGGGGATTTGGGGGTGAATCCTYGGATAAGTCATCTAAGAACCATGGAGGAATAGGGAGTGTCTTTGGTTCAGGAGAAATGATATGAAGAATCTCAAGTGGTGAGGTGAGGTCAACCATCGATTCTGTAGGGGATGCAGGGGTTTGAATCAGGATCATTTGGCATTGCCTGTATTCAATGATCATAGGACATTGATATGTAAAATGATCTAAGGATTCACATAGAGAGCAAGGGCATCTCATACATTCATTGACTGAAGTTGTGACATAATGGATGTCAGTGATTTTTGATAGGGATGATGTAGCTGGATTGGGTTCATTCTGGAAGCTTTGGCATAATGGGACTAACATCTGTCAGAAGTGAGGTAGTGCTAGGAAATGGTGTCTGTAATGGCCATATTTGGAACATATAGCGCAAATGAATTTGGTTCGCAGCCCTTTGCTACTTGAGTTAGGGGAGGTAGCGACAGTACTTGCTATAGTGGCGGGTGGTGATGGTGTTTGATTGAGAGGAATCAGGTTCCGTAACTCGGGTAGAGATGGGCATTTGTTGGTTGGGTGTCCATCTTTCTCACATAACGCACAAGGAGGTTGGATGTGTGGGGGAAGTGGAGTTGTGGGCTCCTTCTTCTTTTGCCTGCCCCCAGCTGTGGCAGGGAGGTTAGTGAGTGGGGGTGTAGATGGTATGGTGGGATTGAGTATGGGAATCGTCATTGGGATTCCTTCCATTTGGGGGGGAAGGGATGGTTAAGGGACCATCTCTGGTGGATGTAAATACCAAACTAGAATATCCAACACCATATTAGGGAGGGTAAGCATTGCGGCTACTTGGAAAGCTTGTATGCTTGATGGAGGGTAAAAGAAGGGGATTTGAGTAATGGCTTGGGGAATTGTCTCCCAAACTGGGTTATGGCCTTGGGGAGAGGTGAAATCATGGACTGGTGGAGTTGATGAGTTCACAGGAGGCTCATGAGGGGGGAGCTCTACGACTAGTGGGATGTCAGATATGATAGAAGCCTCCCGAGAAGGAAGGGTATCCTTTATGTCAGTTCTGTTGGATGATACAATGCATATTTGATTGGCAGGATGAAGGAGCGGTGGTGAACCATGGTAAGTTCCTAACAATGATGAATCTTTGAAAATTCCGGGACCCATTTCGATGAGTGGGTATGCGTCATGACTCGTGTGGATGAGAGGGAGAATGTTATCGATGTTGGCAGAAGGGTTGGGCTCATAATGTGAAACTTGGTCAATGGTAATGATCTTCACATTATGGGGAAACATCATTGGTTGAAAGACAGAAGAGGAAACTTCCTTCATAGCATACATGTAGCTACGACCGAACAAGATATTGTAATCGAGTGGGGTGTCGATAAATTCAATGTCGATAAGAATAGTCTTGCCTCCGAGTTCTATAGGGACATTTTGGAATAGCCCTTCAGGAGACAATGGTCGTCCGTCATAGGCTCTTAAGGTAATGGTAGATTAGATGAGTTTGGGGGAACCAAGCTTCTGCCATATAGATTTGGACATGATGCATGTGGATGCTCCTTCATCGATGATGCACTGATGGACTGTAATGTTTCAAATTTTTATTTGGATTTGAAAAGTGATTAGAGTGGGGAGTCGAGGTTCTTCGTTGTCGAGATCAAATGTGATGAGTCAAGTATCCATGGGATTGACTACCCCCAAGGCTGAAAGAAATGATTTTCATTGAGTGGAACAAGTTTGAAGGACTTCTAAGACTGACATGACAGTAGGGGATTGTGCTAAGTCATCAACCAAACTATAATTATGAGCCACCCTCGCCTGTGGGTTGTGGATGTTCCTGCGCAATGGGATGCGAGGGATGCAAAGAGGTGGTTCTGTGTTAGGGAAAGGAATCACCAACGGGGGTCCCGTTGGTGCTGGGACTATTTCTAGGGGAATGGGAGGAGACTCAACGAGTGCATGGTATTGACGATTACGTGTTTACAGAAGGATTTCTTCTTCACTGGTGAGGAGGATAGTACAATCTGCAGGATTATTTGGATTGAGGTACTATCCCAACTGTGGTGGGGTAGGTTGTGTGTCTTATTGAGTGTTCATCACACCTTGGTGTGGAATGGGGTTTTGCAGCATGGTTGGGGGGGGTTGTTGCACGTATTGTTGTGGGGCCTGCTGAGGGGCAGGTGGTGCTGGAGGATATGGTAGACTGCCTGAGACTTTCAGTTGTTTAAAATCAGCGATTTGGGGGCAATGATGAGTATAATGACCAAACTCACCGCAAAGGGCACAAGGGAAGGTGGTTTTAATAGTATTGTTATTTCTCCCTTGATGTCTATTGTTATTGCCCCCCTGGGGGTTTTGATTCCCTTGATTCTGGTTGCCTCCAATAGGTTGGTTCTATTGGGGGTGATTCCTGCCTTGACCTGGGTTGTTATTGTTCCTGTTTTTTCCTTTCTTTTTGGCATTATTCGACTGATGGGTCGGATTTTCCATATTCAGCTGTTCGAAATTTTGATATTGGTGAAGGGGAGAGGGTTGAACAAAATTCACCCAAGCGTGAAGGTGTGGGGGAGTCATGGGAAAGGATTATATTAGTGAAAGAAAACACCAAGAAGAAAGAGGACTCTAAGTCCCTTCTTCCTCCAAGGGAGGGCTCTTGGACCCCCACAAATAAGCTCTTCTTACAACTTTGAATGAAAATAGTGAAAGAATTCCAGGCTAATCCACTCAAGAGGTGAGATGGATTGCCCAATGTAATGGTGCTAGTATACTCTTGATGAGAATAGAGGATTCCTCAATAGAATAGCAGCAACATAACTTTGCTATTGAATTCCTTGAAAATGAAGTGCACCCATGGCCTTGTTTTATAGCACCTCTTTGAGGTATTGTGCAACTAGCTTGTAGTGTGAAAAGAGGCTAATTAGGGAATTTTTAGGTCTTTGACTAGCCACCCAATCTGATCTAGTCGATATTTGGCTATCGAATCAACTTGGAAGCTGAACCAAAAGTGGGTGGGAGGCTGAACAATCTCATAAATGCGTCGTTCTCAGATGTGCACAGCTTTTACCGACCACAGTCGTGCATCGGGTGCATGTGCACTATTCCTGCATTTCTTTTTTGCACATGTGCACGTGTGCCCTAAGTAGTCATAGTGCACTTTAATTTTATCACTGGTTGTATAGTTTTGGACCTTTTGGAAATGCTTTTGTAGTAATTTTGGTCCATGGGTGACCTCATAACTGTTTGATAATGATGGATTCTTGTAACCATTTACGGATGAAATTTTAGTGATAACAACAGTATATCGTTGAACCCTAAGTAAACTATCTTCGATGTCGAGGAAGGTAATTTGTTAGGTCATATTATATCCCAAGCAGCGATTTGCATAGAACTTGAAAGAATTAAGGCCATAGCTCAACTCCCGCTTCCCCATAACAAGAAGGCCATGCAGTCCTTTTTCAGGCAAATGAATTTCATGTGGAAGTTCACTCCCGACTTCGCTAAAATCATAAAACCTTTGCAAAAGATGATTTGCAAGGATTCTGAGTTCAAGTGGGATGATGAACAGAAAGACGCTTTCAACAATAACAAAACTGCCATCTCCCGAGCCCCAGTGTTGCGAGGTCCTGATTTCAATAGGGACTTTAACTTGTATACTTTCTCCTCCAACCAATCACTCACCATGGTTTTGACCCAGAAATATGATGACAACAATGAGGCCCCAGTGTCTTTTATGATTAATAATCTTCAAGGAGTAGAGCTCAATTATCCTTCCATAGATAAATAGGCCTACGCAGTCTACAAGGCAGTAAAACATTTCAGGTCCCACATTCTAAAAAATCACACTAAGGTGATTGTGTTGCACCCTGTAGTCTGATCCCTGTTTACTCAACAAGAAATGGGGCAAAGGAGAGGGAACTAGATGGCAGTAGTCCATAAATTTGATTTAGACATAAAACTTGCCAAACTAGTAAAAGGACAAGGTCTTTGTAAGCTCGTAGTCGAAGCCCAAGATCAAGCAAATGAAGATTTTGGGTGGGAAAACGAAATGGCACTATGGTGCAACGAAGTGGCATACATATCCCAAACACAAGACTCCTGGTACAAGGATTTGACTTATCTTTTGCATCACGAGGCTTGTCCCGGGAACCTCAACCCTAAGGAAAGGAGAGCCCTAAGACTGAAATCTACACAGTATCATCTTATAAATTTGGTACTCTTCTGGATCAACTATTATGGGGTATTATTGAGATATATCGAACAAGAAGATGCTGACAAGGTGTTGATGAAACTCCATGACAGTCCCACTGGAGGACACTTTGCAGGGAACATCACCGCTCATAAAATTTTGAGAGCCAACTATTATTGGCCCACTTTGTTCAAAGATGCTCATACCTATGCTAGGAATTGTAAGACTTGTCAAATAAGCACTGGTAAGGAAAAAAGGGTAGCAATCCCACTCCAGCCTGTGACGGTCTCTAGACCTTTTGAGTAATGAGGGTTGGATATCATAGGATAAATTTCACCTAGCTCTTCCAAACTACACAAGTACATTCTTAGTGCCACAGACTATCTCACAAAATGGGTAGAGGCCATTCCTCTGACTCATGTAAATGATAAAATAGTAATCCAATTTATAGAAAAACAATTTATCACGAGGTTTGTTGTCCCCTCTATTCTAGTCTCTGATAATGCATCTTACTTCTCTTCTACCCGATAAACGGAGTTTTCTCTAGAAAAAGGAATCATAATCAAGTACTCTGCAAATTATTACCCTCAGGGAAACGGTGTGGAAGAATCAACCAACAAGAACCTGGTAAAGATAATAAAGAAGATGGTTATGGACAACCAAATAAATTGGCATAATCAACTTCATAATTCCCTATGGGCCAATAGGGTCATACCCAAAGACGCCATAGGAAATTCCCCATACTTTCTAGTCTATGGACTGGAAGCCATCCTCCCGAATGGGCTTTATCTACCATTTCTCCAATTGGCCCAAGATTCTAATGAGGAACCCTCATCAGCCATGCAACAAAGGATAGACACTCTGCTCATGCTAGAAGAAGAAAGAGAAAAGGCTAAGTCAAAATTCTTGGCCCATCAACAGAGAGTGAAAAGATGGTTCGATAAGCATAAAGCTAAGGAAAAGAACTTCAAAGTAGAAGATTTAGTCCTTAAGTGGGATAAGGAGAATGAACCCAAAGGGAAACATTCCAAGTTTCAGAACCTATGGCTTGGGCCTTTCCAAGTGGCTGAGAATATTGGGGGAGGTACTTATTGATTGCAAAATCTGAGGGGGAAACCTGATGCCCTCCCAGTAAATGGTCAAGCCCTCAAAAAATACTTCCAATAAAATAAATAAATAAATAAATAATAACTTCAGTCAATATGAATAAAAGAAGTATCGGAGATATCTGTTCCGAGGTTCGATAATACCTTGAGGTAAAGGGAAGAGGAACAGAGATTCTACGTTCGCCCAGTAAATCACCATTTGTTGAGTACTCAACACACCCTAAAAGTTCTGCGACTATTTCCTTTTGGGTACCACCCTATAGTTTACTTTTGACTATTTTCGCCTCGGCTTGAAACTGATCCTTCTCTTCTATTGTATATTTCATGTTTTAATCAATTAAAATTTCACTTGAACATACAACGAAGAATAATCTTAACTCTAAAATACTTAACAACTACTCGAGGAATCGGCGACCCAGAATTTTCCCTGACTCATAAGAGAATTTCGGTATCGACGGAAGATGATGGTGGTGAAAACCATTTAGGGAGTCAAAGTAGTCGAGTACCGACCCTCATCGGCGTCGGCTGATGAAATGATTTGTCCCTATGAATAAACCTTGGGAAGGATTTTTCCTAAGACCGATTCATTCGGTTTTGGGTAGAAAGACGTGATAGTAAGTGCCACACAAAGGGAAGAGTGACACCGCCAACCTTCGAACCTCGATACGTTGACATGAGCAAAGTCCCAAGTAATATGCTTACCTACCAACGAATGCATTTTATAATTAATTAATTTTTATGGCTCATGGTTTATAATGCCGCGTAAGCATCAATTAACAGTGAACATCTCACAAGAAGAAAGTTATCAACAAAACCTTGGTACAACAATAACAATTGTGAGATTTAATAATGTGTGTGAACTAATAATTTGTGATAAGGAACACAGATTAACTGCCTATAAGAAATCTTAATACATTCAAAATACTTTCGATATTTAATATTAAGGGCTCCCACCAAATTTAGATTACATACAACTAAGCCATGCCATGACCAACCAACTCGATAGCCGTAAAACCAGGAATACCTTTAAAACGAAAGAACAAAAAGGGAAATTTTGTCTAAAGTGATACCCAGGAGGCGCAGGATCACCCATTATGTCTTTCTCACATATGAACTTTTCCCCAGGTCTTTGCTGGCACCTGGCATTGTGTCCCTCTCTTCCGCCACACGATGCGCCTTGCGTAGTTGCACAATTGTATCCTGGGCTTCCCGGAACCGCCTTTGAAGCCAAACCATGCTTCCTGCGTGACCCTGTGATGATGTCATCCCCTGGTCTTTTTCTACCAACAGATGTTGTAGCTCTTTATTTTCTTGGTAGAGCTCGGTTATCATAGGTTTAGCCCACTCTAACTATTGAACGAGACTCTCGACGTGAGGACCCATTGCTTTTCCCCTTCCCTTTCGACTCCTGTCTCCTTTATCGATACTCCCAACTGGATCCAACAAGCAAGGAAGTTCCACAAACTCCTCAATAGTTGGGCATGCACTCATCTTAGCCAAAAGGTGGGTTTCTTCCCTTTTGGTCGTATCCTTTCTAGGCCTCCCTCTTCTCCATGGTTTCATCTCTTGAGAAGGTGCATTTACAAGCATACCTTCCTTAGGCACACCCTTTTCAGCTTCAATCTCCATTGAGGATGTCGAAACCATCTCTGAGCCAAAGCCTCCACCACCTATTGGGATTTCAAAGACATGGGAAGCTGACCCAAAGGAATCCCAGGCATGATGGGGTTCATACCTATCACTATGACTACCCCATGGACCTCGTCCCATGTCTAGAGGAGATCCCATTACGCAACACTGTAGCAGCCCACTCGTCCATGGGTGATGGAGGATGCCCACGTAGAACTTCACCAAGATAAATTTTCCAGACCAGAATTCTAGAGAGGATAAGCTTGGTGTAAGCATAACATTTCCCATAGAACTCCCAGAATTTATAGAAAAAATGAAGGAGCAAAACATAGCATGACTGTGCAACACTCGCGCGTCACGACATGGTGTTTAAGGACTCGACGCACCACAACTGTATGATGGATGCAATCTAGAGCATATCGAAGTTACAGAGAACATCCGGTACAATCCTTATTATCTTTCTCTAGACCCCCGCTACTTAACGAATGATGTTTTACATGCTTGGTAATACAGAATATGGAGGCATTTAACAGATTTCCTTTTATGGTGTCCGACCTTCTAGGGAGTATGCATGCACATGCTCACCTTTGATGTCTCTTTTCATCACCAAAGGTTAAAAAACAAATCACTATGATGATTTAAAATGCTCACTAATCCCGTACTTGATTCACCACTTCATAATACGCTGACATAATTCATCTTAATCAAAAGGAGCGGCGGCTTCGTCTAGGTCATCACAGGTCATTCTAAGGAGCGATTGATATCAAGTAAGTATTAAATGACCGATATTAGAGTGCTACACAGGTACATATTAGTCTTTTCAGATTTATTTATGTCTTATCATAATTTTCTCAGATCATTAAACGTTTTCCTTCTTGATTGCAGGAAAGAATACTCCCCGATTAGCCGAACGAGGCTTATCCGGTGGCCTCACCGAAGGACTCAAAAGGAATGTCGTAGCTGAATCACTGATGCAATGAAGGATTCTGGTTTCTCCGAGAGCGATGCTCCCGATTAGTTTATCGACTCAAGAAAAATGATCGAGATACACACCGAGCAAAACTTGCTATAGACTGATGAATAAGAAAAATCACTGATGTGATGTCAAGGCAAGTGAAACAATTTGTAGGTCACCCAATCTGAGCTCGAGCCATGCTGCAACAGCTGAAATCCATTTTGGTAAAATACTGGGCGCATGCAATAGACATCAGAGGAGCATATGCTACCCCTATGGAACAACGCAGGTTCCCATGGGCTCAAACCTATGAAAATCTATTTATCAGCTGGTCTGAATATGAAAGAAGCCACCCTTTTCAAGATGCATCTCAGGTGGACCATTGGAAGAAACTATTGGATGATCACTCTACGTGGCAATTTTTGTTTGGCATGAATTGTATTTAGCCATTAATTATAGTTGAATTTTAGATTATAAATAGAGACAACGACCGATGAGTAAAAGGTCGATGGTTGTTGTAAGAACTCCCTTTTTTTTGGCTGTTGACAATTGTTTTGAGACTGCTGTGAATTGAGAAGTCCTTCTAGACCAAAGAAAAGCTATTTTCATCAGATGTATGTGATTGGAGTTGGAGAAGAATTACTTCCTTTCATGTTCCATGAATGATGCAGTAAATGAGTAAGAGAAATTAATTTTGTTGTCAAGTTATCTGGTGCAATGTCTTGATGTTATTTTCTTTAATGATGAGGATAAATCATTGTGTTTTTATGTGATGAATGTTATGATAGATGAATTATTTTTCTTACCATGGTTTTGATTACGTATGTGTTTTCTTCTGTTAAAATAGTTTTTTCTTAGACAGTAGTTGGATGCTCATTTGGTTAATGTATTAGTACTAGGCCTTGTGGCATAGAATCGTTGTCTCCATGTTTGAGCAGTGGGTTATCCCAAGCTCAACCTCTTCCCTCTAGTTAAAACCTTTGTCCTGTTATTTGTCAAGTTGGTTTATACTAGCTTGCATCTCTCATATCATCCCCACCCAAGAGAAATATGGAAAAAGAACTGTCCTAACTGAAGGAAGAGCCTTCACCAGAAAACACAAAGACCATCGATAATTTGGCTAGATCACAAGATATGGAGAACCATTCCACTCCAAACGCTGCAGAGTCTAATTGGGCCTTGGTGGTGGGTTTGGTTCCTCCTGTTGATCAGGGGATTTAGGCCCCATCAACAGGATGATAAACAATTGAATCATATGTGCATGAATAACAGTCCTCCGAAGATGACCAATCAACCCCTTTTACTTGAGAGCTATCTTCAATGTCGTAAATGGGATCTCTATCAATAATGAAGAAACCCACATCCCATATACATCTCCCAAGCTAGATGAAATCATCAATGTGATCATCAACTATATATGGGGGTTGTTCCATGAATTCATCTGCATCATAGGAGTTGATTACCTCTTCACAAGAATGGAAAACTTCATTTTATTCAAAAGGGATAG
>ML792486.1:47117-60929 GCA_009831015.1 Picea engelmannii | reverse complement strand
AATTGTCTTCTCTGGTGTAAATGTAGTCCATATACAAATGCATTGCATGTATTGTAACAAAAGGGTATCATATATGTAATGTTATATGGACCGTCTATAAGGACTAGGTAATCTAATGACATGTGAATTACAACGTATGAATGCTCAAGGGTATTCTTATAGAATAACACCCTTATAGAAGAGCAATATTTTATTTCGTTGGTAAACAAAAGAGAACCTTGAGACCTAAATAATGAGACCAAGAGACTAGATTAGGATATAAGAAATAGAGAAGGAGAAGGAAATTGCATAATCGTTTGATTAAAATATAGAATAAGAATTCAMWGATCCTTAATTTTTTCACCACCTATGTGAGAAAATGTTGATTGGGATGAAAAGGGAATTCTTATTGTATGAGCTTCCATATTGGGATTGGTGATACTGAGAGGGGGGTGAATCATTATCAAGTACATTTAAAAAAAAAAATCAACTTATACTTAAACCATTCAATTATATCCAATGAGAAATAAACAATAGTATAAGAGTTACACCAATACACCACAATACACCATGCACAATATATGATAAATAATCAATAGTTATTGTTCAAGGGAAGTAATGACTTCCAAAGGTAGCTCCATCTTCCAAATATAAAGGGAGGGATAAACCTCCAAAAGGATGATGCAATCCTCCAATATCAAGAGAGGGTTTATCTCTCCATCCTTTCCCCTTCCTTCCACCCAATAATATATGAGAGATAATAAAACTTTACATTAAATCATCACCATCAACTAACCATCACATAGAACTAGATAATGCTTCCTGAGACTTCTTCAACTTCTGCAATTCTTCACTTCTTAGAATACTTTGATCCTGTAGATAATATAACTCAATGTATTCTCTGAAACTCCTCCAGTTTTCACTCCTTGAATCCTCCCCAAAAAGAAGTTATAGAGAGAATGGTAGACCTTATTCAATTATGGTTTATTCAGGAGAGCGAACTTGTACAGAATGCACCGCTCTCAATATTTAACATCAGATTTTGAAATTCGCACACAAGAACCTACAACCCATACTTTTTCCAATGAAATTTGTCTCACTTCATTTGGATTCTCTATGAATAAGTTATGATTGTTTTACCCGGAACAACTGTTTATGACTAGCTTCAGGACTAGTCAAAACCTTATCTTCCACAGAGTGTATCTCCAAATGTATAGTGAATAACGAGCTGAAATTTTTACCATATCTACCTAGATATGTCTTCTCAATACCATACCAATTTCACCATATGAATCTTTATATAAAAATAGTTATAGAGAAAATGGTAAGATGACTTGTAAATAACATACCTTAGAACACATCACCAAAATATTTCATCCTCCCTTGAAATCTGACCTTCTTTACTTCAAATTTCCTCTAAAATTCAAATTGTGTGTGTAAAATGAATGTATAATGATATGTATGTATACTCTTTATGTCACTTACTTTTAACATTAGGGCCAACTTGACACTTTCTTCTTTTGTAATTCTTTTCTTTAATTATCTTCAGGGCCAACCTGTACATCCTTCTTCAATTCACTTTGTCATCTTCAAAAATTCATTTCTCCTCAACCATGAGGATCCATGAAATGTTCCACCTACCACCGGAAATAACATGATGTATATTATCCATCCATGGGTGTTTTTTTTTCATGTGCACTGTCCTTCATATACAAATACCTTCATCAATCTTGTGGTCCAAAACCAATGACTAGGGTTGACATCAATGACAACAACCAATATTCCAACAATATCCCCCTTTTTCATTGATGTAAGCACTCATTCTCCCCTTATCATCATCATCCCAATTTATCTCCCTCTTTGACATCAATGGAAAAGGGTAGGGCTGCTCCCCCTGATTTTAATGGAAAAAGGTAACTCTCTTCTTTGGGGTTGCTCCCCCTAATCTTATAGCACTTAATAACACTTCATTTTTATGGTCTCTTTCTTCCTTGGAGATTTTTTGTGGATTTAGAACGTATATGTTACTTGGTCTTCTTGTTGCAGTTGCAACCAATATTCCTGAACCTTGTTCTTTGATTTTGCATCTTTGTGAGTCAAACGTGGGAGTATATCCTTGATCGCACATTTTACTAACACTGAGTAGATTATGCTTCAAGTATTTAACCAATAGGACATTATTTTCTTTTACATTTTTGCTTCCAAGCTCTACTACACCTTTTCCAATTATTTTGGTAGATGAGTCATCTCCAAATGCAACATTGCCACCCTTTCTCTTCAAGCTGATGAATTTGTCTTGATACTCGGTCATGTGTGAAGAACATCCACTGTCTATGTACCATTCATCTTCTTATTTACATTCTTTAGTAGTCAATGTTATTCGACAATATTCATTGTTTGGAATCTCTTTCATTCTCCATATTGTGCTTGGTATAGGGACATCTTCATTCATATATCTTCAATATCGTGCTTTGTGACCAAGCTAATTACATTTGTAGCATACAATATTTTTTTCCATCAATGGGGAAAATGAATTATAACTTTTGTTGACAAATCCACAATTATTTCCATATCTTTTATTTATACCATTCATGTTTCTTGCATAGTTGTTCCTTTCATTGATTCTGCAATTAATTGCCTTATGTCCAAAATATTTGCAAGTATAACAATGACCAAGAAATAAATTTTGATACCTGGGAGTAAGTGACCTTCTTTGTGATGTAGTCAATCTGGGTTCATTATCTACTCTTATGTATTTGCATTCATACTGATTGAATATTATTTGATTCCTGAAGGTAGGAGGTCTTCTTGGATATTCATCTCTTTTGTAATCATTCCTTGTTTCTCATATCATGTTCCACTTCTCATCAACTATCTGTGTATCTCTTTCTTCAACCTTCTTGTTGATATTTGTATCTTCTTTGTATGAAGTTCCACCCATGCATCCAAGATGTGTTAAGTCTTTTGGCACTTGAGAGTTTCTTAAGCTCTTCCTCAATGAGAAAACTTCTTGTTCAAGTTTCTCACAATCTTCTTCTTTCTTCATCATTTGGATATTCCTTACTTCTCCTATTCTTCCTGCCTCTTCAAGTCAATTTTTCAAGGAAATGGTTTCATCTCTTAGTTTTTCAAAGTATTCTAATTTTTTCTTCAAGCTTATAATTGTCTTTTCACAACTACCCAATTCACTTCTTAGTTTTCTATGTGTGTCTTTGAGCATGCTATTTTCAATCTCAACATGCTTCAATTTTTTAAGATTCTCATCTTCTTGTTGAATCATTCTTGCTTCATGATTTTATTCTTCTTCATTGGAATTTTCTTCTTCAGTGTCATCTCTTTCAATCCTTGGATGAGGACATTCAAATTCAACATGTCCTACTCCTTCACAATTAAAGGAAAATAACTGACCTCTATTTTATTCTTTTAAATATGAGATGTTGTAATTTTCTTCAAATTCTTCTTCTTCTTCTTCTACTTCTTCCCTTGCATAAAGGTCTTGTAGCTTGTATCAAATCTCTTTTTCTGATTCACATGATCCCACCTTGGATTTCACTGAATCTATCAATCCATCCAGGATGGTATCTATTGCCAATTTGTTGTTCCTTTTTTCTTCCTTCTGAGATACAATCTTTGGTTTCTTCAAAGCATTGTATCCTAAAGAAACTAAGAACCAAACATCTTCCCCAATATATTTCAAGTAAGTTTCCATTCTATTACTCCAATATTCAAAATTGCTTCCATCAAATGGTGGAATCTCATTTGGAATCTTGTCTTCCATTTCTTCTTAGGATCGTCCTTCCAGTGGTTAAACTGTACTGAAGGTAACTCGCTCTGATACCAATTGTTAATACCGAGAGGGAGGTGAATCGGTATTAAGTACAATTTAAAAAAAAAATTAACTTATACTTAAACCATTCAATTATATCCAATGAGAAATGAACAATAGTATAAGAGTTACACCAATACAACACAATACACCATGCACAATATATGAGAAATAATCAATAGTTATTGTTCAAGGGAAGTAATGAATTCCAAAGGTAGCTCCAACTTCCAAATATAAAGGGAGGAATAAACCTCCAAAAGGATGATGCAATCCTCCAATATCAAGAGAGGGTTTACCTCTCCATCCTTTCCCCTTCCTTCCACCCAAGAATATATGAGACATAATAAAACTTTACATTAAATCATCACCATCAACTAACCATCACATTGATCCAGATAATTCTTCCTGAGACTTCTTCACCTTCTTCAATTCTTCACTTATTATAATACTTTGATCCTATAGATAATATAACTCAATGTATTCTATGAAACTCCTCCAATTTGCACTGCTTGAAACCTCCCCAAAAAGAAGGTATAGAGAGAATGGTAGACCTTATTCAATTCTGGTTTATTTAGGAGAGAGAACTTGTATAGAATTCCCCGCGCTCAATATTTAACATCAGATTCGGAAATTCGTAAAAAATAAACTACAACCCATACTCTTTCCAATGAAATTGTTCTCACTTCATTTGGATTCTCTATGAATAAGTTATGACTGTTTTACCTGGAACACTTGTTTATGACTAGCTTTAGGACTTTTCAAAAACCCTATCTTCCATAGAGTGTATCTCCAAACGTATAGTGAATAAAGAGATGAAATTTTTACCATAGGTACCTAGATATGTCTTCTCAATACCACACCAATTTCACCATCTGAATCATTCTAGAAAAACAATTATAGCGAAAATGGTAAGATGACTTGTAAATAACATACCTTAGAACACATCACCAAAAGACTTCATCCTCCCTTGAAATCTGATGCAAACCCCCTACCCTAGTGGGGTCCACAACCTCCTAGTCACTGGATCATCTTCTAACTCTGAGTTGGAACAACTCTTTCAGGTCCTCATTGGATCCCTGGAAATCAGATCCATAGGTCCTATTCTGAACCCAACCGACTCTTATAAATGTTGAGCATGAGCTCTACTCCACACGACCAAGGGCTGTGACCACAACCTTGTTTTCCAAGGTGCTTCGTGATTCATGGTTTGGGAATTCTCGAGGGAACAACTCTCTACTCTTCTACACTGAACACCGAAAAGACTTAACCGATGGTTATCTCCTCTGTATATCCCTTCACGCAATAGTTCACTGTGACCCGGGGCTAACCCAAAAGGTGTTTTTCATGAATCAAGAATTCCAGAGTTGAGTGTCCCGCCTCTTTGCTTCCCAGAACCCTGAAGTTCGACTAGGGCTCTAGCTAAGTGCTAGCCCTCTTTTCTTTACTCGCGATGTGACCTTCGACTATGCCCAAGTCCCGGTGCCTGTTCCTTTCACATTTTGTGGATCATAGACCCATGAACAATGCTACCTCCACTCCAAACTCCCAGTATGCGAAATGCCGAAAGGCTTTTGTTCTGGACGATCCAACAGTCCAGATTCTCCCCTTGATCCATGGCTCAGATCAAATCTCGACGATCTTCTTTTCGAGATTTTTTTTTTGGCAAGAGGGTCTAGAGACATGGATCGTAGAGGGATCATAAGAGGGTCATAAGAGGGATCAAATACTCTCTTATGGTTCCCAGTCCACGAAATGCCGAAACCTCCCTTGGAAAATCTACAAAGTATATTTCTCTGTATTGACGGTCATGATATCATCGTTGGTTTTGTGAAACGTTGCTCGACTGCCATGCGCCTCAACTCTTAGTGTCTCACCAAATTGATTCATGTCCTCCGTTAGATCCGACGTTCATTGGGATTTCATAATATGCAAGTTCGAAGGAACTTTGCTCTTGTTTCTCCAAACGCCGAATGCCAAAATCTTCCTTTGGAAACAAAGCACTAAGGTTTGCACTACTTCTACAGATCTGATGGTTGTCGGTAGATGGACACTTCGTCTCGAAGTATACTTGTCATCCGTTCAACTCATCGCGACTCTTCCAGATCCGATGACAGTCGACTCTCTGTGCTCATATCTGACAATTATTGTGCTCTTTCTCCTGAGTTTCAACGCTCTTTCTTTCCTAGACTTGGGAGATTTGTCCACCTCCACAAACTTTGATCCTTCACCCCTTTGACGAATCTTCCTCTTGTGGACTTCGTCAACACTTCTTGAAAGTGTTATCTCTTCTGAGATTTTATCCTTGGTAGGATTTTGAATAGCTCAACTCGAAGAATTTTCTCAAAAAAAGAAAATGCTTATCACCCGCCTGGGGCTCATTTTTTTGGTTCTTCGATGCTTAGTCGTTTCAAGGTCCCGCGCACTCCTTGTGTCTGGACTCTTAAACTTTTTTGTGTTTTTATCTGAACCTCCCTTCCTGAATCATTTTTTGATTCAGTCGATGCACACCTTGCATTAGGGAATGCACACCTTGCATACACAGTTCAGTAGAAGAACAACTAAAACTTATCCAGTCGGATTCATACAATCACTCTCTCAATCATTCATACATAGAAAATGAATTGTAAACACTACGCATACAAAAAATAACATACCTCCATTCATACTCAAGATGAACACAACTCAAGTAGATCCAAGACAATTTTTGTTTGTTCTATTCATTCATAAAAACAAAAATTACATAGTGTTTCTGCTCCACTCTATTATGTTCTACTTGATCTCCTACTGCTACTCATGTATGCATAATATATTACAATGCAATTGAAAAACTATCTAAGGACTGACTCCCTGAACTCTCTCATCCTTTCCTGAAATCTATTAAATTCAGAATTCAAACTATCACCTAACTAGTGCTTCTATTACAATAACTTCTAATTACTATCAGGCAGAGTCAACACTCCATGCCTACGATCTCTTACAGTCCTGAAGACTTTACAAACAAGTTACAATTTAAAATGTCGTTTCAAAAATATCCCAACAACCAATTTAATTTATGAATAAATGCTTGATTTGAACTCTGCATTGCTAAGATTTCATTCTTCTCTCCTCTGCACGTGCGTTGATGGCTATGAAGGTGATGCTCCTGCATCATACTCCTCTCGTTAAAATCTTTCGCAGAATCTTGTCCATGAGCTCCTGTACTATCTTCCCATGCTTCAAAATATCAGGTTCTGTAACCCAACTTGCATCTTCCATCGGATGATCTTTCCACTTTACTAAGTACTCAGGATATGTTTTCCTCCTGGTTTTCTTTCCATCCCTTTGTTCAATAATCTTCTCCATCTGAGGTATTTCTGTTGTGGGCAATTTCTCTTCCCTGAAAAAAAAATTGGCGATGTGTGTGGCATCTCTTGTCTTCTGGCATGGTATGAAATGTGACATTTTGAGAATTTGTCCACCACAAAAAATATGGAATCGCTCCCTTTCTAAGTTCTGGGCAATCCCAAAACAAAGTCCATGCTGATTGCATCCCACGACCTTTCTAGAATTGGCAATGGATGATACAAACCAGTGTTTTGTTGTCTCCCTTTTTCATACTGACAAATTCTGCATTTGTTCATGAACTTATTCACTTCTTCCCCCATGCTCGGCCAATAATACGAATTGCTCAACTATGCAAATGTCTTGTCGTGACCAAAATGTCCAGCTAAACCTCCACTGTGTTTTCCTTTCAGCAGGTTGTCTCTCATTGAGCACTTTAGAATACATAATTGGCTCCCTTTGAACATTAATCCATCCTAAATTAAATATTCAGTCCATGGGCTTCTGTCTCCCAATAAAGGATTTTTGCATGCCTTGTAAGCTTCTTTGAAATCTGCATCTTCTTCATACATCTCCTTGAGGTGCTTGAACCCTAATGTCTCCACTGGAATTCATGTACAATAAAACTCCTTCTACTCAAAGCATCCGCGACTTTGTTAGCAGCTCCAGCTATATGCTTAGTAATGAAAGTAAAATTTTGAATAAATTCTACCCATTTTGCATGTTTTTTATTCAACTTTTCTTGCCTAGTAATAAATTGCAAAGCATGATTATCACTATACAAGACAAATTATTTAGGAATTAAATATTGCCTCCATTTTTTCAAAGCTTGGATCACTACATAGAACTCCTTTTCATATGTGGAATAATTTTGTTGGGCATCATTCAGTTACTCGCTGAAATAAGCAATCGACTTATTGTCCTGGATCAAGACTACTCCAATAGCAAATCCACTTGCATCGCACTTCACCTGAAATGTTTCCCAAAATCTGGCAAGACCAAAATTGGTTGCTCTGTGATTTTCTCCTTCAATACTTTGAAACTTTTCTCAACTTCCTCCATCCGACTAAAGGACTTGTGTTTCTTTTTCATAGTGTCTAGCATGGGTGCACATATGCCACTGAAATTTCTAATAAATTTCCTATAAAAAATCGCTAACCCATGAAAACTTCTTACCTCAAATATACTGCTCGGTGATGTCCATTCTCTAATCGCTTTCACTTTTTATACATCCATCTTCAATTCATTTGAACAGATTACGAAACCCAAGTATATGAGCTCCTTCTTCATAAAAGAACTTTTCTTCATATTTATCAGCAATTGTTCTTGCTGCAATCTTTCCATCACTGTTGTTAAATGTATTAAGTGTTCTCCTTTTGTTTTGTTGAAGATTAGTATGTCATCCAGATATACTATGACAACTTTTCTTATGAATTCTTTCAACACTTCATTCATTAATCTCATGAATGTGATAGGTGCATTTGTCAACCCAAACAACATGACTAGCCATTCAAACAATCCTTGATTTGTCTTGAATGTTGTTTTCCATTCATCTCTCTCTCTCATTCGGATTTGATGATATCCACTCTTCAATTCTATATTTGAGAAATAGCTTTCTCCACTCAAACAATCCATCAAATCGTCCATCCTCGGTAAAGGAAATATGTACTGAATGCTTATCTTATTGATGGCTTGAGAATCTGTACACATTCTCCATCCTCCATATTTATTTGGGATTAATACAGTTGGTACTGCACATGGGCTTAGGATTTCCCTGACTAACCCTTTGTCCAACAACTCCTGAACTTGGCTTTTGACCTCCTCATTCTCTCTAGGAGTCAACCTATAGGAAGATTTGTTTGGTAGACTAGATCCTGGAATAAGGTCAATGTGATGGCTTATGCTCCTAATGGGTGGCAATGAGTGTGCTAACTCATCTACAATTATATTAGCAAAGTTTTCTAATAGTTCCTGGATTTCTATAGGAAAATATTCTATAGAAGTATTTGTAAGGATCACTCTTGGCTTCCTCACAACAACAAACTGTATTTCTTTCTCTCCCTTGACTTCTTTTAAGAGATCCTTCCCACTCATGAGAAGTATGCTTGAACTAGCTTCTGCCTTTGGATCTTTGGCTTCTATGGGTAACAACATATGTGTTATACCATTTTTTTCTAGAGTACAAGTATTATTTCTATCATCGTGAATAACTTTTCGGTCATATTGCCATGACCTCCCTAATAAAATATGACATAAATCCATAGGGATTACATCACACAATATTTCATCTTTGTAACCTCCTATTTTAAATTCAACTTGGCATTGTTGACTTACCATGACTTGATGTCCTTTATGCAACCACGATACCTTGTATGGATTTGGATGTGCAGTCATCTTCATCTCCAGCTTCTCCACCATCTCTGTGGATACGATATTTTCAGTGCTTCCACTGTCTATGATCATCTTGCAAACTTTGTCTTTTGACTTGCAAGCAGTTCTGAACAGGCTTGTTCTCTAAACTGGTTCCTCTGGTTCCTTTTCTGGTTTGAGAAGAACTTTCCTCATCATGAGGTTTCTTCCTCCTTCTACAACTTCTAGTTCCACATGCTTCTCTACTTCGACAATGTGTGCTTCTCCGCCTTCTCGTTTTCTGTCTGGACATTCCCACAATTTATGCCCTTCCTTTCCATAGGTGTAGCATTTAACTACGCCACCTCTAGCTCTTCCTCTTCCTCTTCCCCTGGAAAAAGAACTTCATCCATCATATCGTCCCTCTTTAGAGATTTTTCCCTTCTCTTGGTGACTATGTTGCTTATCAGCTTCCGACTTTGACGTTTGGAACTTCTCCTTGCTGGGTCCTTTGCCTCAACTCGAATTTCTGCCCCTGCTTCGTTGGCTTTGCCTCCTAGCTATTTTTTCTTCATCTTTCAAGGCTGCTTGATAAGAATCCTTGACCGTACTAACATACATCATGCTGATCTCTTCTTGAATGTCATATCTCAGCCCATTGATATATCTGGCTATCTTCTCATCTTCATTCTCTTTCTATCCAGCCCTAATGTTCAGTCGATAAAATTCTTCAGTGTACTCCTTCACTTATAAACCTCTCTGTTTCAGGTTCTGCAATATTCTATAAAGATTAATCTGGTAATCCTTTGGGATAAACTTAGCTTTCATCTTAGCTACCATCTTGTCCCATATTTTAATTTTTTGCTTACCATTTCTTCTGCGTTCAGCTTGTAGTTCATCCCACCATAATGTTGCATGGCCTTTCAGTCTTGTCACTGCATGCTTTACCATCTTGTCTTCTTTGATATCTTCATAATCGAAGTATTTATCCATGGCGCATACCTAGTCTAACAATTCTTCGAATTCCAAATTTCCCTCGTACATAGGTACCTCTATCCTTTCTCTAGCGCCTATTTTTGAAACAACTTTGATCAAGAGGTCCTGTGCAACATCCTCGGCTACATTTTCTCCAGCTTATACCTCTTCTCCACTCTCATCCTCACTGATATCACCAGCATCAGGTGCTCTTTTTTGCGTTGTCTCCATGGCATCCAATATCATTTGAAGTCGCCTCATTTCTTCTTCCATCTTTGTGTTCGCTCTACGTCTCCTTGGTGGCTTGACTCCACTGTGTCACCTTCAACAGAGATCAAATTTCTTTGATATAACAAATGATACCAACTTCCCTTGTTTCTTCTTTCATATATTGTATGCACACAAATTTAAGTCTTGGCTCTGATACCACCTAATGAAAAACCCCTACCCCAGTTGGGTCCACGACCTCCTAGTCACTGGATCGTCTTCTAACTTTGAGTTGGAACAACTCTTTTGGGTCCTCATTGGAACCCTACAAATCAGATCCACAAGTCCTATTCTGAACCCAGTTGGCTCTTATAAACACAAAGCGTGAGCTCCACTCCACATGACCAAGGGCTGTGACCGCACCCTTGTTTTCCAAAGTGCTTCGTGATTCACAGTTTGGGATTTCTCGAGGGACCAACTCTCGACTCTTCTACACTGAATGCTGAAAAGAATTAACCGACGGTTATCTCCTTCATAGATCCCTTCACGCGATCGTTCATTGTGACCCAGGGCTAACCCAAAAGGTGCTTTTTGCGAATCGAGACATCCAGAGTTGAGTGTCCTACCTCTTTGCTTCCCGGAACCCCGAAGTCTGACTAGGGCTCTAGCTAAGTGCTAGCCCTCTTCTCTTTAATCATGATGTGACCTCCGAATAGGCCCAAGTCTCGATGCCTGTTCCTTTCACGTTTTGTGGATCTTAGACCCATGAATAATGCTACCTCCACTCCAAAATCCCAGTATGCGAAATGTCGAAAAGATTTTCTTCTGGACGATCCAATGGTCTAGATTCTCCCCTTGATCCACGGCTCAGATCAAATCCCGACGATCTTCTTTTCGGGATTTTTTTTTTTTGGCAAGAGGGTCCAAAGACTCCCTCTCTTGTGGTTCCTGGTCCATGAAATGCAGAAACCTCCCTTGGGAAACCTCCATATCCATGATCGTGTCGCTAGTTTTGTGAAACATTGCTCGAATGCCACATGCCTCAACTCTTAGTCTCTCACCAAATTGACGCATGTCCTCCTTGAGATCCGACAGTCGTTGGGATTTTTCAATACGCGAGTTCGAAGGAACTTTTCTCTTGTTTCTCCAAATGCCGAATGCCGAAATACTCCTTTGGACATACAGCGCTAAGGTTCACGCTACTTCTACAGATCTAACAGCTGTCAAAAGATCGACACTTCCTCTCGAAGTATACTTGTCGTCCTTTCAACTCCTCACGACTCTTCCATATCTGATGACATTCGACTCTCTGCACTCAGATATGACAATTATTGTGCTCTTCCTCCTGATTTTCTGCGCTCTTTCTTTCCTAGACTTGGGAGATTTTTCTGCCTCCACAAAATTTGATCCTTCGCCCCTTTGACGAATCTTCCTCATGTGGACTTCAACAACACTTCTTGAAAGTGTTATCTCTTCTGAGATTTTATCCTTGGTAGGATTTCAAATAGCTCAACTTGAAGGATTTTCTCAAAAAAAGAAAATGATTCTCACCCACCTGACAATCGTCTTTTTGGTTCTTCGATGCTTAGTCGTTTCAAGGTCCTGCGCACTCCTTGCGTATGGACTCTTAAATTTTCCTGTGTTTTTCTCTGAACCTCCCTTCCTGAATCATTCTGTGATTTAGTTGGCACACACCTTGCATTAGGGAATGCACACCTTGCATACATACTTCAGTAGAAGAACAACTGAAACTTATCTAGTCCCGTTATGGATTCATACAATCACTCTCTCAATCATTCATACATAGAAAATAAACTGTAACTACTACACATACACAAAATAACATACCTCCATTCATACTCAATATGAACACAACTCAAGCAGATCCAGGACAATTTTTGTCTATTCTATTCATTCATAAAAATGAAAATTACATAGTGTTTCTTCTCCACTCTATTATGTTCTACTTGATCTCGTACTGCTATTCATCTATGCATAATCTATTGCAATGCAATTGAAAAACTATCTAAGGACCGGCTCCTTGAGATCTCTTGTCCTTTCCTGAAATCTTTTAAATTCAGAATTCAAACTATCACCTAACTAGTGCTGCTATTACAATAACTGCTAATTACTATCAAGCAGAGTCAACACTCCATGCCTGAGATCTCTTACAGTCCTGAAGACTTTACAAACAAGTTACAATTTAAAATGTCATTTCAAAAATATTCCAACAACCAATTTAATTTCTGAATAAATGCTTGATTTGAACTCTGCATTGCTGAGATGTCATTCTTCTCTCCTCCACGTGTGCGCTGATGGTTATGAAGGCAATGCTCCTGCATCAAAATTCGACCCTCTTTACTTCAGATTTCCTCTGAAACTAGACTTGTGTGTGTAAAATGAATTTATAATGATATGTATTTATACCCTTTATGCCACTTCCTTTTAACATTAGGGCCAACCACACACTTTCTTATTTTGTAATTCTTTTCTTTAATTATCTTCAAGGCCGACCTATACTTCCTTCTTCAATTCACTTTGTCATCTTCAGAAATTCATTTCTCCTCAACCGTGAGGATCCATGAGACATGCCACCTACCACCGGAAATAACATGATGTATACTATCCATCCATGGGTGTTTTTTCTGCATGTGCACTATCCTTCATATCCAAATACCTTCATCAATATTGTGGTCCAAAACCAATGACTAGGGTTGACATCAATGACAACAACCAATCTTACAACAATCTCCCCCTTTGTCATTGATGGAAACACTCATGCTCCCCTTGTCATCATGATCCCAATTTCTCTCCCCCTTTGACATCAATGGCAAAGGGTAGGGATGCTCCCCTTGAGTTTAATGGAAAAATATAACTCTCTTCTTTGGGGCTGCTCCCCCTAAACATATAACACTTAATAACACTTCATTTTTATGGTCGCTTTTTTCCTTGGAGATTTTTTGTGGATTTAGAACGTATATGTTACTTGGTATTCTTGTTGTAGTTGTAACCAATCTTCCTGAACCTTCTTCTTTGATTTTTCATCTTTGTGAGTTAAATGTGAAAGTATATCCTTGATCACACATTTTACTGACACTGAGTAGATTATGCTTCAATTGTTCAACCAATAGGACATTCTTTTCTTTTACATTTTT
>ML792485.1:624832-637688 GCA_009831015.1 Picea engelmannii | reverse complement strand
TTAACTTATCAACTATCACAAGAATGGAATTGTGTCTATGAGATGTGAGTGGCAACCCCACAACAAAATCCATAGAGATGACTTCCCACTTGGACATAGGAACATCATGTGGTTGTAGGAGGCCTGTCGGGTGATGGTGGTCGGCTTTCACTTGTTTACACTTTAGGCATTTGGTGACGGAATGGACTACATCGCGCTTCATTCCTACCTAGAAGAAAAGCTTCCTCATGTCTGTGTACATCTTCTTCACACCCGGATGCGCACAATAAAGTGCTCTATGGGCTTCCTTCAGTATGATGCTTCGAATATCCCCACCTTTGGGGACGTACATCCTTCCTCGATATCTTAATAGTCCATCTGCTTCCAGACTATATCCTTCATACTTTGGATCTAACTGCCTCCCACTCTGGAGGTTTGAAGTAACCTTTAAATACCAACTGTCTCCTTAGAGTTGCGTCAACACACGTTCCCTTAGATTGACTTTTAAGGGTACCAAGGAGAAGACACATGGTCGACTACTCAAGGCATCTGTGACCGCATTTTCCTTCCCCTTGATGTATGAAATACCAAAATTGTACTCACTCATAAACTCACTACATCACCTTTTCTTGGAATTCAGATCCCTTGGAGTGAAGAGATGTTTTAAACTTTGATGGTCCGTTTTGAGCTCAAAGTTTCGCCCCACAAGATAGTGCCTCCAAAGTTTTAGAGATAGCATTACAGCTGCCAACTCTAAATCATGAGTCGCATATAGATCTTCATGTTTCTTCAACTTCCTTGACGCATAAGCTATCACTCCTCCATCTTGTATTAGCATGGCCCCCAACCCTTGCTTCGAGGCATCCATGCAAACTATGAAGTCATTTTCCATATCTGACACTCATAGAATTGGCGCACTAGTTAATAACCTCTTAAGCTCGATGAATGCACTATCACATTCTTCCGTCCATTCATACCTGACCCCCTTGCATTGCAAAGTGGTGATGGGTTTCGCTGTTTTTTAGAATCCTTCCACAAATCTTCGATAATAACTTGTTAGCCCCATGAAGCTTCTCACCTCATGGGCATTTTTCAGCACTGGCCACTCCATAATGGCCTTTACCTTTTTTGGGTCCATAGAGATTCCTTCACCGGAAATGATATGACCTAAATAGTGTGTCTCTCTCTGGAAGAAGGAAAATTCGACAACTTCCCATACAATTTGTTCTCTCTAAGGCAGGACAACACCACTCGTAAGTGTTCCTCATGTTCTCTTTCGTTCTTGGAATAGATGAGGATGTCATCTAGAAAGACTTGTACAAAACGGTTTAAGTACTTCCGGAATACGCCGTTCATGAGGCTCATGAATACTGTTGGCGCATTGGTCAATCCGAAAGGTACTACGACAAAATTGTAATGCCCAAACCGAGTTCGAAAGGTGGTTTTTGGGATATCGTCTTCCTTAATCCTTAACTGGTGATACCCTGATCGCAAATCGATCTTTGAGAATACCATTGCTCCTTTCATCTGATCAAAGAGGTCATCTATTCACGGCATCGGGTACCTATTTTTCACTGTAGCATGGTTCAAGTCCCTGTAATCTATACACAATCGTAAGGATCCATCCTTCTTCTTTACAAAAATTACTGTTGCACCCCAAGGTGAAACACTAGGCCTTATTAGCCCTAAGTCCAATAACTCTTTCAACTGCATTTGCAGCTCACAAAGTTCCGGTGATGTCATCCGATACAGAGTCTTGGAAATTGGTTCTACACCAAGTTTTAGCTCAATAATCAAATCAAGATCCCTCTCAGGAGATAACCCTGGTAACTCGTTCAGAAAAACATCCTTAAATTCTGACAATATCGGGTACTGATCCAAGGAGGGTCCCTTCCTTTCATTCACTGCTTCCACTACATATAGTCGACACCCTTGCCTCAAGCATTTCTTAACCTTCATAGTTGAGATAAAGCATAATGACACCTTTCTTCGTACACCCTTGATCTCCATTGGCCTTCCTTCGTCGTCTACACAGAGCACCCTTTTTGCGAAACAATCTACCAAAGTTTGATGAGCTTCTAACCAATCCATTCCAATGATTAGGTCATATGCCTTGAGAGCAGTGACATATACCTTCAACCTGGTAGTACACACTCCCAGGTCTATTATACAATTATCAACACTAGGTCTTACTGCTTGTTTTTCCCCCAAAGCCATCTCAACTTGTTTAAAGTCATCATGCTCGTAGGCTGCCAACCCACTCTTTTCTAATGCAGATGGTGAAATGAAACTATATGTCACACCAGAATCAAATAAAATCTTAACATTGATATGATTTAGTGTACCTGATGACTCCACCACCGTGGATTGATGTTCGGCCTGACGATTATTAACCACTGCGTAAATCTGGTGGCTGCTACTTACTCTTCCCATCGGGGCCTTTCCTTCTCTATGCACAAATCCTGATTGTAACTCTGGGCAGTCACGCTGGTAATGGGGACCTCTGCATCCCCAACAGGTAACACGAGTTTGAACTTGCGCACTATTTTGTGACTGTCTCTGAAATGAGTTCCTTCCCCTGGAACCCCTGCCCCTACTAGCTGCTCCCTGAGATGGCCGTGGACCTGCCTACGTTGTTGGTGATGAACGAGATGCTGCACTTGCTGCCATTGAAATCCCTATGGTTGTTGTCCTTGGTGCGACTCTGTTACCATATGGAGGTAGCCTTGAGTCCCCTCCCCTGAGAAATGTCCTAGGGGCCTTCCCTATGAATCCAGGATGATGCGGGAAGGTCGGTCTCGTACCTCCGGTTAATTTCATGTGTTCCTCCGCATAACGCACATTTTCCACAACTTCCACTATTGAAGACGGTTTCCACATCCGCACCATAGCCCTTATCTTAGGGTTCAACCCATAGACGAAGTGTTCTGCCTATCATTGGTCATTATCCATATATGAAACATACTTGACCAATTCCATAAACGTAATCTCATATTCTTCTATGGTCCTGTTTCCCTGTATTAGAGCATGAAACGCTCCTACCTGTTGTTCCTCATAGTAAGCTGGCAGATATTTCCTTCGGAACCTCTCCTCGAAAAGTTCCCAAGATACGATGTCCCGGGTAAGATGTAGTTGCCTTTCCAAGTTTCCCTACCAGTTCAAGGCACTGTCTCTCAATTGAAAAATCGTTATCTTTACCTTTGAGGTGGATGCATAGTCCCTTAAGGTAAAACACCTTGTCATGCCTTCCAACCATGCTTGTGCGCGTTCACTGGCGCAACCCCCAACAAACTCCGAAAGTTTGATCTTCTGCAATTCTCTAGTGATGTCTTCGGGTGGAGGTCCTCCCCCTGAATCCCTCGACACTTCTGGATTACCCGTTCCATATGGTGGGGGTTCCACTTCGATCCCTACTGGTTGTCGCCCCTTTAAAGTCTCATTTATGGCCTCCAAAGAGCGTAGTATGAGAGCTAGTTTTGACGATGGTGGTGGCGATGCTGACGGTGTTGGTGGTGCCTGCGACGATGCTCCTTTGCCTCGATTCCCTCGAGTCCTAACCATCCTATATGATTTAACCTGCATCAACCAAAGTTTTCAGGGTGAGTTCAAGGATGTTTCAAATTGGCGCAACTTAAACTAGAAAATAGGGTTAGGCATAAGTTTTTCTTTACTTGTCTGTAAATAGATGTTACTCTCTTTAGGGGAGGTGGCTAGGTTAGGGTCAAGCGTCTAAGCTTGGTGTCACTACCTAAGAAAACTACTGACCCTCTTGCCTCATAGCTATGCTATCTTTGCACCATACTCACCTAGTTCTCTAACTTACCTGCCTAGTGCGCATGAAGCCTCCTCCCGTTTATCTTGTTCTAAGTCCTTATACTTTGCGTTTACAACTAATTAAGGTGACTTCCAACCTAATGTCGATGAAATGAGTCTAAGCCTATCCTTCGATGCTTGACTCGTGGGCTTTCCTTGGCTCATTGTACATATGCGTTGAATTGTGTGTCTCGGTGGCTGCAGGTGCGAGTCTCGAGGATTGTAGAGTGGCTTTTGAGCATTGGAGCTTAGTGCTTGTGCATTGTGGTTATGTATTGTTCTGGACTTGTGGTCGTATGATGTAGTGAGACTGAGGTGATGCATTGAAGCTTGGTGTTTGGCTTTGACTGGTGGAATGGAATGGAGGGACTTGGCGCTTAGCTCGGTGGTTGAGGGCATAGAACTCAGTGTTTGGTTAACATGGATAATTGGAGATTATACTTCGGGATAGTATTTTATGACTATTAATTTATTTATGTATAAGAATTTATTTTATAACGGCTCATGTGTGGCGCGTCGGTGTTTGGTTGTTTTCCAAGGCTTGGACTATGGTGAGTGGTCGTGGGTTCAAAACCCGTCTACTCTAACAAAATTTTAATCTAACCCAAATTTAATCTAATCCCTAAAATCATTAATTAACTTTAATTTAGATTAACTTTACATTAAATTAAACAATTAATTGAATTAGTTGAATTAATTAATTATTTTTAAAACAGTTAACTATATTTTACACTAAAATATAAATTTAAACGAACACAAAAAAGAATAATAAATAAAAAAATATACATAAAATTTTAATAATAAAAAAAAATAAAAATAATTAAAAAAAAAAGTGCGGGCACGCATGGATTCCACGTGCCCGCCTTGCTTCCTCCAGTGCCCTCCTATATAAACTCTAACCCTTATCACCATAACCCTAATTCCTCTTTTCCTCATCATTTCTTCTTGCGAGGTCTCTGGTTACACGGTCGGCCGCCATGGCCTTCTCTCATGGCTTCTCCTCCTCGTGGTTAGGTGTTTGGTTTCTGGCATTGGTCGCTGGCTTTTTGAGCACATTATGCCCTTGTGGGTTCTTCACTTGTGATTTGGTGTTGGCACTTGAGCGCGCTTCTCCTTGGAATTTCTTGTGTTGCGTGCTGTCCCTTGGTTTGTGTTTATCGCACAGACTTAGAGATTGGGCTTGTACCCAATATTTTACACAGGTAATTTTTTTTTTTACTCAGATATTTTATGTGACTGGTTTGTGGACTTGGAGATTGGGATTACTAGCTCATGAGCCAAAGGCTGCCCACCTGTGGTCTCTTCATTTATGTGGCCTAGTGCCTGGCGCTTGGGCGCTCTTTGCTAGCTTATGTGTTGTTTGCTAACCCGTGATGGTATGTGGTATGTGCAAGTGGTGCGTGGATCTTAGAGCTTGCGGCTTGGCGAGTGTGTTGGGCGTTGGTTTGGTGTGCTAGGCACTAGATGCGTACTGAACTTGTGTGGCATGGTCTCGTGAGCTTGGCACTGGGTTCTTTGTTTGAGCACTGAATTGCATACTGAACAACTTTGGTCCCCCCTGTGGAATCTATCTCTGGAGCCTTAGCATTTGGCGTTTGGGCATTTGGGCTTTGGCTTGTATGTTTTTTTTTTGTTTGTTTATTAATAAAAAAATTTGCAGTGCGCGCGCATTATTGAGATGCGTAGTGCAATGACTAGTGCCCTCATAGGCTCCTCCTCGTGGCTCGATGCTTGTTCTGCGTGTTGATGGATGTTTAGCTTCGTAATCTTGGGCTCCTCCGAATCTCTGAGTTCAGTTCAACTCAGGTATGTTTTTGCTACAAATGCAATTAACTGTATATACTCATCAGTTCAGATAGCCTTGGTTATGTGGGAACTCTTGAAGGGTAACACTTTATTTCCAGAGATGATCCAAGTTTGGTTCGATTTTGGCCACGATCAGGTATTTTCCTTCACTGCAGGCTGATCAAGACATATGATCAGTTCCTGGAAACTGGTTGTGAGAACTTCCCTTTCTTCAGTATGGACCAGGAGCACGACCGAGTAGTGGACTAGTGGACTGCACTCTGGAGGGTTTGGTGCTCGGATTTATGTGTTGATTGAGGACTTTGTTATGTGCCTTAGTTGACTGTAACTCTATAATTTAAATTGATATGAAACATGCCACTAATGCGCACACACACACACTTTTTCAGGGATAATTTCATGTACTATCAATCGCCTCTGTCTTCAATTGGAAAAAAAATGTCATGTACTATCAGTCACTAGCTTATTGCTCAATTAACACTGCTAAATGAAAGATCCTTGTAGATTCTTTGCAGGAAACAAGTTGCATGGCCTCATGATTGGCTTCATTTTTCCAAGCCAAGTTAAGATTGGGGAGTGAGATGAAATCAATGGCCATGGGCGGAGCAGGAACATGAGCTGAGGCGAATACGCCTACGGTAGCATCATTATTGGCTTCATTTTGTTATTGGACGTGTTAGGAGATAAGCTTACATTGTTGTGTTAGCACTGCGCTAGAATTAATAAATACACACCTTTAAATTATGCTAGACTGATAGGCATGCAAAACAATAGACTCAAGTTTCAGTAGCACTAAGTTTTGGGTTCTCCAATTGTACACATAGGAGATAACGGTGTATTTAGAATTAATAAATCTATTTATTTCTTTAATTTCCATAATATTAGAGTAGTAACAAAAGAAAACAAAGAAGGGCCATGATCTATATTTAACACGTGCATTGTTATAGATTTATTATTTTTTTCACCATAATTGTTGACGTATAAATATATATGACTTAATTGTAGTTAAGTCACATGGAAAGGTAATTGTGGGTTGTTCATAATTAATTTTTTAGCTAATTAGATGAGTCATTACATTATTTGCTATACAATATTACCAGGTGTAAGGCCTCTACTTCCTTTACATTTTCAATATGTATATTATTTATATTTATATTTGTGTTAAAAAAATTATGTGCTTGTCTTGCAGGTTAGGTGGAGCTGGAGTTGGAGTTGGAGCTTGGCCCTCAGGCCCAGATTTACAAATTTTAGAGAGTTTCAGGGTTGTTTATAGGACACTTAGCTTAACTTTTTGTCTAGAGTCAAGAGGATGGGTGGGTAGGTGGGTAGGCCCTGGTCCATGTTTTTAAACCAGGGCTCTGATACCATGTGTAGGAACCTAAACTTAATTAAGCCTAAAAAATTACATACAATTAAACATAGAATTTCTTTCAACGCATAAATAATTCATTAATCATCATATAAGCATTTAATATTCAACAGAAATTAAATTTATCTACAACATGAAAATAAATTACATAATCATCCACATAACCCAGCAAATTCATAAATAAAAATACCTCTGCCTGATGCTAATTCCCGTTGATCTGGTTGTCCTCTCTGCTGCTTTGCCTAGCCTGATGCACTAACCAAACCCTGCCCAAAACTGACTAACCACCCAACCAGCTAGGAGCAACCTGTCTGGCTCCCTAGCTCCAGGATACCGAAAGGAATCTTGGCCCCTGAGCCCAAAACTCCAACCTGGTGCCCCCTGCAATGGTTCACCAAAAATCCAAAACCAAACTCCTCAAAACTAGAAAAAATACCCAACAAAAATACAAACCTCCTCCCCAATAATTCTCCTCCCCCAAATTTTCATAATCCTCTCCCGTAGGACTCTTCCCAGTCATATCTCCCCCCATTCACCGACTCCCTATCCTCCATTAATTACCTTATCCTCCCCTTTATTACCTTATCCCATTCCTTTATTACCTTATATGATTCCCTTATTACCTTATCCTTCCACCCCATGCTTCATTCCCCCCCCGTGCATACGTACAGTCTTATAAAAATAATTTAAAATTTATTAAGCTCTTAATTCATTACCCTAACCTTTAATAAGTTAATTAATTAATCAACAGATATAAACAATTAATTAATAAATAAATTAATTAATAATATTATTAATAAATAATCATTGTTTAACTAAAATATATTAGGATAGTTAATTAAATAATTAACTATTCTTGATAAACCCTATGCAACTATTTAACTAGGGTTGTTACATTTTGTATAAATAGATAGATCTTAAATCTATTCCAGGTTGCTTCTTACCGAATGTAATAGAGAAACTCTTTTGAGTATTAATACAAGTGCAAACAAAGATTCTAAGTTTCGTTCAATTCGAGTTATGTGTTTCCTCTGTGTTTCGATTTCCCTGAATTTCTTTCTGTAATTCTTGAAGAGTGAATGATTATGATTTAGTATTACATATATTGTGATCATATTATATCAGCGGTTCATTCAGTAACAAATTTTCCTTTGTTATTACTGTGAGTAAAACAAGACCCGTGATCTGTGTGAACTACTGCAGTTTTATATCATGTTCAAGGGTGCATCTTCTACTTTTCTTCTACTGCAAACAAGGTGAGACTTATTTTTAATTGATACCTGACTTTGTTTTAATAGTTTTGTAAATATTTCTACATCATTTTACATTATAATTGTGACTCAGATAATAGGATACAACCTCTATACTGTCTTATCATTAATTTCATTTAAATATTATTTCTCAGAAAACTGAATGTAGAAAAAGAACTCATTAAAATGTTTCATTTAAAACCTTTGATGCCTTACATTATTCTTTGAGCCTTAGAATCAATCTCAGGAACAACATATTTTTTGCGTCGTTGTCAGGGATGAAGAAATGGAATCATTTTTCCTTGGGGGAACGACAAACTTAAATTTTGGTCTTTGATGGTGAAAAAATATTGAATACGTGGATAAGGCTTACTTTATCTTTCACCTGGAGACTCCATTGTAGGCAAATCTTTCCTTCGGTCGAAAGAATACCAGGAAAAACCCAAACAAAAAGAATACTATGACAGTTTTGGATCCCAAAAAATTGTTGAAACCAAAGGGATATCTCAGGCAAACTTCTGCATCAGCAGGTAAGGTCCATCAACCTAGAATTACACAAGTTAATGTTAATATTCCTGCTAAAGAACTAAATCTTAAATAAATTTTTAAACGAGTTCATTCTGCAGAAGCATCAACAAGTAAAACTGAAGTTAAACTTGAAACTCTAGAGGAAATTACTCCTGAAATAAAATTTGAGATTGACCAGATCATCCCTATTTCATTGATAGATACTTTTACCAGTGAAAACAAAGAATCCATTTCAATCCCCACTATCATTAGTACTCAATCGATTCTTTCTCTTCCCAAAGTAAAAGTTTTTATTTTCAAAAACCTTGAAGATTATTTTCCATACTCATATTCATCCCATATTACTTCTCCTATCAATACATCAGGTAAACCTGAGGAACCAAGCTCAAGTTTTCCTTTTCCCCCTCACCTAGATCTTCCATCTTCTCACAATCATTTTCCCAAACTTCATTTGCAACATCCCGAAGTAGTCAAAAGGTCAGTAGATCAGTCTTTTGAATTTTTTGAAAATATCCTATTTAGTCCTTAGATTCCCTCTCCTAGACTTCTAATAATGGTCGGTGATGGTGTTGGAGGTGATGGAGGTGTCAGAGGTGCAGGGGCTGGTGGAAAATCTCAACCCCCTAGGATCTTTTCTAAAGTCACTGCTAGATACACTCCCTTAGTTCTTCATGTTGTCCTACATGATTTACCTGAAAATTACATGAAGAGCCTCCCTAAATTCATGGGACAAGGGGATCTAACAACAACAGAACATATAACCTTTTTTCGATCAAATTGTTGATATTCTTGGAATTGAGAATGAGGACGTTTACACGAGACTATTAGTACATACTTTTGAAGGACAGGTAAGAACTTGGTTCAGAGGAATTCTAGTAGGTTCTATACGATCATATAATGATCTGGAAACCTCCTTCCTAAGGTAGTGGGGTGATAAAAAAGGACCATCGATATTACCTAACCGAATTCAGAGCGTCGAGAAACAAAACATCTCAATCAGTCCTAGAATTTATCCAAAGATTTAATAAGATTGATGACAAAATGCCGACCGAAGTTAAACCTTATCAACCAGCTGCAAATGTCACTTTTGCAGGGGATTTTGATTCTGATTTCGCTCTAATTTTGAGAGAAAGAAGATCCAATACTTTAGCAGGAATGAAAGACGATGCTATAGAGATTGAATCAAATATGATGGAATCTAGGAAGTCTAAAACTAAAGTTGATATGGGAGTGAGAGAACCCAGGCGTTTTAAAGAACATGCAGGGCCCTCTAGATATGGAAAGTCTGTAGAGGAAAAAATGGGTGAGATGGCCAAAATTATTAAATATCTACCAAACAAAATTTCCAGGATGGAAATATAACAAGACAAACCTGATCCATACGTTAGGAATCAATTCAGGAGAAATCCTAATCCTCAGATACAATAAAGGAAAATAAAAAATAAGGATCAAAAGATTCAAGCCCCGTTTAAAACTGAGAATTTCATACAGAGAGATGAGGTGCAATATTATGAGGAATTAGAGGAATATATAAACAACCTCAACGATGATGATATTGAACCTCACCTAACCAAACAGGATTATGATGAATCCTTAAATCTGGAATCTTTGTTTAACAATGACGAAAATATCAACAATCTGGGGGAATCTGCATACAAAGGTCTCGTTGACTCAATAATGGTCGAGCTTCAACATAAATATGATTTGAGGCCAAAAGAAAAAAGTTCTACAAATATTCCACCAAAATATATTTTATCACGAAACAAAGCAAGTGAGGCAACAATTACAAAACCATCAACTGAAACACAAGATTCCCAAATAAAGCAAGTTGAAATGAAATAAGTACAAACTAAGAAGCCATAAAATATATAAGCTGAAGTTCAGACCAGGGAAATTGAGAAACCAATTGGGACTTTCAATTTAGAGAATGAACTTAATAAAATTAAAATTCCAATGCCTTTGGTTGAACTTGCTAGGAACCCGATCTATAAAAAACAAATTGCTAAAGAAATAATTTTTTCTGATGTTGAATGTAAAGATGATGTTATCAATTTGCAGGATGAAAAACCTACAATCATGTTCGGACCACACACTGAAAACAATAAGGATTTTGTTGCTCCGTTCTATATTACATTAATTGTGCACGATCATTTACTTCACAATTGGATGCTAGACTCAGGAGCCTCACATAATTTAATTCCTAAGATTATCATGGAAAAATTTGGCCTTTAAATTACCAGACCTTATCAAGATTTAAACTCATTCGATTCTAGAAAAGTTAAGTGTCTAGGTATGATTAAAGATTTAGTTGTAAACCTTGCTCAGGTTCCTGTGAAAAGTATCCTTATGGATGTGGTTTTTGTTGATGTTCCTTCCAAGTATGGTATACTTCTATCTAGATATTGGGGTGCCAAGCTAGGAGGACTGGTTCATCTAGACATGACCTATGCTACAATTCCAATTTTTGGTGGACAATTTACTCGACTGTACAGAGAAACTAGACTAGTGTATATTGTAATTGAACCTCAAAACCCCAATAACTACCCAATCTATGTTGTTGATCAAGATTTAGGCAATTGCATATTATCCATAGATGACGATTTTGAAGAATGTATAGAAAAAAATAAAAAAATATAACTTTCAAAGAAAAATATAAATGCTAGAGAAGGGATGTGGAAAATGTTCTTCGATGGTGCTTCATCCTGCGAAGGAGCCGAAGCTGGAGTGTTATTCGTGGCACCAAGTGATGAGTATGTTATTCCTTTCTATTATAGATTACAATGGGATGTTTATTATAACAACAATGTCTGTAAATATGAAGCTTTAGTTTTAGGATTAGAAGCTGCAAAAAACTTAAAAATCGAACATTTGATAGTTTATGGTGATGTTGAACTCATTGTAAAACAAATAAAACAACAATATCAAGTTAAGCATATGATATTGAGATCATATAGAAATTGTGTCTGGGATCTTATAGAGAATTTCTTCTTGTCCTTTAATATTCACTCTATTCCCAGAATGCAAAATCAACAAGCTAATTCTTTGGCCAAAGTTGTTGCGAATTTCATACCACCTACTATTTTGAAGCTGAAATATCATATTGAGATGAGACATAAACCTTCAATTCCAAACAATGTTCAACATTGGCAAGTATTTGAAGATGATGAACAAATCAAACAGTTCCTGTAAATGGTAGATGAGTTTTCTAAGACCCACATAGATCAAGAAAATCAAAATGATCCTGCTTGGATTATGAAGGAAGGAGAGAACCTAGAAAAGTTCCAAGATAAAATTGCAAGTCATCGCATGCTCTTACTTAAAAATAATTAGATTCCCAAAGGTATGATCCATTTAGAAAGGTTGTTTGACCATGATGATATACCTTTAAATTCTACTTTGCGACCTCAGCCGAAGAAGTTGAAGATTGTAATGTAGGAACTAACGAAAATCCCAAAATGGTCAAAATATCAAAGTATCTTCTAACAAAAATAAAGAGTAAATACGTTGAGTTAATTAAACAATATAAAAATGTTTTTGCATGGTCTTATGATGATTTAAAAACTTATGATACTTCTGTTATTGAACACAAAATTCTCTGAAAACATGGTATTAAGCCTTTCAAGCAGAAGCTTAGACAGATAAACCCAATTCTTCTACCAATAATAGAAAAGGAGGTTAAAGAACGCCTTGATGCAAAAATCATTGTTTACCTCAGATACTCTAAATGGGTGGCCAATTTGGTTCCTTTTAGAAAAAGAATGGTGAAATAAGACTCTGCGTTGATTTTAGGAATTTAAATCGGTCTTCTCTTAAATATAACTACCTACTCCCAAAAATGGACCTTGTTTTAGAGAAGGTAGTAGTGGCTAACATAATTTCTATGATTGATGGTTTCTCAGGATATAATCATATTGTTGTTGATCTAAAAATGAAGAAGACTTGAAAAACTTGAAAACTTATTACAAGTGAAAATGTTATGTGTTTAAAGCAACAGGATCAATTTGCAACACATAAATTAAGGATTACTTATGAAAAATACACATAGACAGCAGCATAAACATTGAACATAAACACATGTGCACAACAATTGATAAAGGAGTTCACCCCTCTT
>ML792485.1:613774-624732 GCA_009831015.1 Picea engelmannii | reverse complement strand
GGGAGAGAGAGAGGGAGGGAAACAAGGAGATAGGGGAAGGGGGGGGAGAGATCAAGCGAACAAGAGTGAGAGGGGGGGTTAGAGAGATAAAGAGTAGGGGAGAGAGAGAGAGGGGGTGGAGAGAAGATACATAGAGTGAGTGGGGTAGAGAGGGGGGGAACGATGGGGGAGAGAGAGAGAGAGAGAGAGAGAGAGATTGTGTTAGTAATAATGTGTGCACGTTCTTTTTCCTAATAACACACACACACACACACACACACACACACATTCTTTTCATTTCAATTTTTTTACGTCCTAAACATGTGTTTGTCAGGAACACATGTGCATTATTGAGAAAATGTGTTCTCTTGATCAAGAATGCACGTGTGTTCATAAAAACTCTCAGTTGGAAAGTCTGTGTGGCGGTTTGGTGAATAATGAAGTTGTAGGATTAAGAATGTGTGCATGTTTCTAGGAATGTGCACGCGTTCCTTCGCACCCCATTGTCACTTTTTTTTCCATCAACTTTGTGTGAGTTCCCATATGTATTTATACTTTCTCATGAGTATTCTTAGGGGTCCATGCCAACTACCCATTATTATTATATTGTTTCCTCTTAATTACGTAGTGATCCTATTTATTACGCATCAAATAACAAGTGAACCTTTTCCACGGTTATGGCCACATTACATTCATTTTCCTTTTGGTTACCTCCTTGTGCACCCCATATTATCCTCCCTGAGTACATTACAAAACTTGAATCATTTTTGTTGAAACATAAGGAGAAATCTAATTTTCCTACATTTTTGGTGACCTTGCTTTTGAAATTTTGTTGTTACCTTTGAAATTTCATTATCTAGAAAAATTCCCACGAAAGAAGGAAAAATATTTTGAGCTTTTGTGGAAGTTTCTTCTTTTGTTTGACCAGGATTCATTACTTTTTTAGTGCTTAATTGATTGGGTAGAGTAAAGATGACATTTTTTAAATTTGTTTTCTCTAAAATTTTCATGCTTATTTCTTAATTGTACATAATGCTTAAAGTTTCGAGAGGTTTTTTTTGGCAAATAGTGGAAATTTGTTTTCCCTGGTGTCTTTTGATTGTTTTCCAAGGAAGAAGAGAAATACCATGATTTCTTGTTTTACCCTTTTACATATGTGTTATGCACACACTATTTTCCTATTATAAGTTATGAGGGTGTAATGACGTAGTGATCTGGTCCCTAGATGAGGAAGAAATTGTATAGAATCATGAATCATAATGCATAAGAAGTTATTTTTGTTTTCCCAATGTCCCTAGTAGATCAAGTTCCAAGGTAGCATTTTTTCCATTTAGAGATCCAAAGTCTATATACCCATATGCAATGGGACCACTACTAGTAACATAAGTTTACCCATAATCCTCTCTAGTCATAAACCCCATTCCATATCAATATCGAAATGTAAAATTATTAGTTGAAGTACCAAGACCATAGCAAACTTACTTACTAGCATCCCTCATTGTTCCAACTTTATTTGAAAGGCTATATATGTGAATCAATTAGTAATATTCTAACATGGGATTTTGTTCCAATAATTTATGGAGTTGGTGGCATTAGATTTCTATCAATAATCTATATATCTGTTACTTTAGGCAATTGTTTTATTTTATCAAATTTCAGTTGCTTATGCCATTATTAGTCCCTACCTCCAACCAGTGACTATAGTTTTCACCTCGAGGTGATCGTTGACTGCATTGCTTTTGCTGCATTAGTTGGTGCATTTTGCTAATTGACTCCTTATTTGTTCCAAAGTTTGCCACTGTTTCATAATATCCTTTATTAATTCTCTTTTTCAAAATTAAAAATCCCTTTTATCAATTTCAAAAAATCTATATTCAAATTTTGTTATTGGCTCACTACATATTGATGTGACTAAATAGCCCTGGTGGAGGGCAATATTATTTAGTTGTTTGTCAGGATTTAAAATTAATTTAAAAAATAAGTAAATACGATTGGTCGAATTAATGAATTGGTCCAATTGCATTTAATGAAAATTGCAAGTTGGAGCATGTCACTGCAGTCAATGTCCTGGAGCTTATCACTGCAGTCGATGGCCTGGGGTTGCAATCAATGGCATGGGGCTACAATCAATGGTTTGTCATGGCCATCTGCATGCCCTCACACCAAACCCAGAAATCACAACTTGGCACGATGACACTCATGACAATTATTCTTTGTTGCATGGGTTATATCCAACCTTCCCATTTACCTTTCTTCGAGCTCGCCAAATTTGTAATTTTTGCCAATTTCTCCATTGTTGACATGAATGTCAGTCTCATGTGGAATTATGTTGGTTTTTACCAAGTGAGATTGATACACTTAATTTCTCTACTTTTCTGTCCATTTGTATGTAAATAAATAGATTACATGTTGTCATAGTTACGTACAAGTGTTAATTTTTTTTTGCATGGAACCTAATACATGCTAAAAAAAAAATATCATATCCGAAAAAAGTGCAGAAAGTATGGAAAATTACAGGAATCTATATGATTCAAAATGAAAAATCTTATGCAAATTCTTGAAATTTACTATTCAACGTACATTAAACAAGGAATCAAATGAAGAAATGACAAAGAAAATCAAACAACAAAGAAATGACAAAGAAAATCAAACAACAAAGGAAGAAAATTAATGCCAAAGATTAAATCATTAATATGATCCTATAATCTTTTGTAAAATTCAGAATATTGGCAAATAAATATTTACCGAATTTCTTGTAAATATTTACCAAATAAATATAACTTGAACTACCAAAACTATGTATCATTTTTTTTTGTAAATAATTAGGGCCCTTAGATAAGCATGCTTCATGTTGGTGAAGTTTGTTTGAATCATTTAGTACTAGTTTGTACAATAGCTTTCTCATATTGAATTTTATTCTATAAATATCTAAACTTTTTTATGATCAGTGTTTTAGCTTAAAAATGATGAAATAAAGAAAAACTGGCTTAACAACTATAGGTTAACATAGATTCAAACTTACTTTGAATTCCTAAAAACAAGTTTCCAGTTCTCTGTAAAAAGAATTACTGGCAAGAAGAGCCCTCCAAGACCCGTATTTTCATGGCAAGAGCTCATCTTTTGCAAACATCCTCATCTTCATCTCTACGAAACTTCTTCCTCCTCGAAAAGAGAATCTTCATAACAGAATTTAGGTAAAAGACTTTTACCTTACGCTCCTCTGCCTTTTCTGAAGATAGAATCCATTTCGAACACTGTTGAAAGGACATGAAAATCCACAAAAGAAAAGCTTGTATTAACAATACCAGTCTTCTGAAAGTTCAAACAGAAAGCAAGGCATTCACGTGTCCACTAGCACCAGAGGTCAATATTATTGCAGAGGTTTCATGTTCTTGAGAATATGATAACGACGACTTCATCATCACAGAGAACAGAAAGATTGATTGTCTTTTTAACCAATCTGTTCTTGCCTTTTGAGAAAGTAGTTGGAAGCTTCTAAGGTTTTGAATGCATTTCATCACCACTTTCTTCTTTCTCATTTCAAGTACTTTCTGCACCGGAGATGGGATGTCTAGTTTCAGTGTTTTTTGTTTTGTGGTAACTCCACGACTAGATTTATATTGTAATTTTTAGTGTAAGCATCTTTGTTTTTTGTATCAAGCATCGATATCTCTTTGCCATCCATCGTCGAAACCGACCTTGCTTGAAAAATCCAGCCAGCTCGTACAAGAAGTATCAAATATTTTCCATTGGAGAGAATCTAAACCCTGTAAACTAACCTGCAATTGGTTAACCTGTAAACTAACCTATATCAAATGTTTTCCATTGGAGAGAATCAAATATTAACAACTTTGCAACTTTTAACCTGGATTTTGGATATGGCGGAGTCAAGGTTTGGATTGACAAATCATCTCAGCTAAGGACTTTTCATTTCACCTCTTTATTGTTTTCTATTCATTGATACTTCAATCAGTTATATACCTCATAGTTATATGGAAAGCGAGGAATATGGCTTTAGTCCATAACAACATAATTTTGATTCCCTCCCAAGTTATGGACAAAGAGGTAAAGCCTACAAAGCAACTATGTGTAGTGATATAGACCCAAAATTGATCTAGGTAGGGTTTAACCTCAAAGTTTTCCTGACCATATTTGATGACATTTCCTTACCTCTGTCATTTCAGTTTGAATAATGTAGGAGAATTTTAACTTTTCTCTTCCTATCATCAATGTCCTATCCCATTAATTGGTTCTCTACAAAGGCATAAGTAAATATTTTATCAATATCTTAATTAACTTTCTTAATGGTTATTCCCATACAATCCAAACTCATGTAAAAAAAAGAGGTCCCATTTCAAACAAACATTGCATTTCACTCTTCCCGTGTCAAATATTTTATTGTTTGTCTCATCAGTTGGCTATTGGTATGTGCTAGGATTATATGATTGTAGTTCGCTTCCCTGTGACGTGGCTTGATGTGCTCTCAATTGATTTTCCACTAGGTATCATGCTTTCAAGTGCAATCTCCTCTTCTTACATTCATAGACAAATCATAGTTTTTCACTTTGATATGGTTATGCAATGAACTTGTATTCTCCTCATGTATTACAAGGAAGCAATTATATCTGTGAAGGGCCAGACTACTAACCACAATAGTTATTGTGATCAAGTAGGTTATTATTGTTACTATGGAGGATTACCTTGTATACTATTTGTCCCAGCTCTAGGCAGAGCTAGACCTATATTTTAGTATGGAATAGATTAATATATTGTGAATACTAAGAGGAGAATGTGTCGATACTAGCTAGTTGAAGGGAGAAGTTAAGGCTACATTGAATTCTATTAGTTTCATGACACTACTTGTAAGTTGGCAATGGTTCTTTCTCAACTTACTACATTTCGAATGCAATCTTTTATTTGTAAATCCACATCCATAGGTAGATCATAGTTTTTCACTTTGATATGTTTATGCAATGAACTTGTATTATTCATCTGTATTACAGTGAGTAAGCAATTCTCTTTGTGAAGGGGCAGAGTTACAACCAAAACAATGATCAAGCAGGTCATTGTTTTTACTGTGAAAGATTACTTTACATTATATTCTCCTTGTCTCTAGGAAGAGAAAGTCGTAGATTTAATTATGAAATCGATTAGCATATTGTTAGCATTGAGAGGACAGTCGGTAGAGTGTGAGAACTGAGAGGATAATGCATAGATGCTCAATTTTTTATTTAGTTGAAGGAATAATTTGTTGGACACACGAACCACACTTAGAGGGGGGGGAAGGGAGGGTGAATGAGTGTGGAGCTCTTTTCCCAAAACTTCCCTCTTACACAAAACTCATTAGTTAGAAATCACTATTTACTCATTACTTATTGATGTCATTTATAACCAGTTAGATATGAACATATATCAGCAACATATATCAACAATATATCATCAACAAATCATGACCACAAGAAACACAAAGAACACAAGATGTATGTACAATTTTATTTTTATTACGGACTTCAATCATTGTGGTTTTTCAACAACAACTGAATAGAGTACAACTCTACAAGAGCACCAGCTCTATATGCAAGAACCAACTTACATCCTCAGCACCAACTGAGATGATGCAACAATCCTCCACATATATCAATCTGTCACAGGTACGCGACCTGACAGTAGTGCAGCCTGCGTGTGTACGTTCCCTGGCTCACTACAACCCACGTGTGTATGCGGTCAGTCTGTATCATAGCCTGCGTATGCATTCTGAGTTACTTAGGATTTTCTCTTCAAAATCAACTCAGATCCTCTGCAACCTGCAATCATATTCTCTTCTATCTTGTATTGTCCAAACTGACCCACAACCAGTCACAACACATCCAAGCTCTCCAATAACTTATTCATGCTTTTCAACCATACATTATGAATGCTACTCAATCATGTATAAGAAACCAGTATACTATAGCAATCATATCAACACTAAATCATAAGAGTGCTTCTCACTCTATCAACCAACACAAATCACATCATAACAACCATACCAAGAATATCATAAGCATTCACCACACAATAAGCAATAGTATCCATCAAGACAATAACCATACCAGAATTTCTATTGCAGATCTGAGCCCATAGAATGTAGATCTGGAACCTGCTTCAGTCTTCAAGAGCATGTCCTTAGCTCAACCATCAATCTCCATGACTTCATCCACTCTACACGCCCTATCTTCATACAACCTGCGTATGTACGTGCCCTGGCTCACTGTAGCCCGCGTACACCTCAGAAAATAGGGTTTTTTAACCTCCGAGACTTTTGTCATCATGATCTCGAACATTACCGAAAATTTGATGCATCCATGAGATCATCCTCACTCTCTCTCTCAGAATAGATCTTCAATTCATGCTTAAGAGATACACACAATATCTACACAAAGATCCTCCAAAAATGTACCCTTCACAAGAGACCCTTGCCTCTTATTTATACTCTTCATCTTCTAGGTCACTTAACCCACTTCTGGGTCACTTAACATGTTTTCCTCATTTTAGGGTTAACCACTTTCCATAAATAGAAAGTTCTCCATTACTTTATCATTTAAATATTCCTCCTTGACTTTGTCACCTCACTTTATCATTTAAATAATCTTCTTTGATTTTGTCTCTTCACTTTATTATTTAAATGATCCTTCTTGACTTTGTCACTTTACTTTATCATTTAAATAATAATTTCTTCTTTGCAAGCTCTTTGACTTCTTTGACCTTTTGGGGCTTCAAGCCAACATAGGAGGGTCCTCCAACTTCATAAGGCCATAACTCTCAAACCATGAGGAGTTATGTGACATTCCACATACCACTGGAAATGGCATGACAAGCACTATCCATCTAGGATAGTTTCACCAACAACTTCATTGATCTTCATCTCATTATTCCACAATCAACCATGGGTTCTCCAACCATTCTTCTAGGATAACTCATCCGTAAAGCATCTTCCCATGAGGGATTTTACCATAAGGGGACCACTTTGGAGTTCATCCATTTGTGCACTTTATCAACCATGATAAGACTATAATGATCAATATAACTATCCATCATATATCAAGGAAATCATATTGATCCATATTCATCTTTGCATCATGTATTAATGACAACTCATTGATCCATCTTCATCTATGTATGACATCATATGCATCATATACTTGAAATCTATCCATTCTCATCAAGGAAAATACATATTACATTTGACATCAATCATCAATCAATCAATCCTTTGGAATCAATCAATCACTTGACATCAATCAATCAAACCATTGGCATCAATGACAAAATTATCCAACAATCTCCCCCTTTGGCATTGATGGAAATACCAATCATTGATGTCAACACCAATCATTGATGTCAACATGTAGATAAGGCATGCTCTACATCAATAGTCATCAAACATATCAATGTGACTATCTCTCTCCATCAATAATCATCAATCACATCAATGTGACTATCTCTCCCCCTTTGACATCAATGGAAAAGGGCCATTCTCCCCTTGGGGCTGATCCCCCTGTCTAAACTCTCCTTGGGGATGCTCCCCCTATATGAATTCCTTTGATCTTCCTTTGAATAATCTCTCCCCTTTTTAACAAGGGATATCACTCCGATGTAATGTTGAAGATACATCGCTCATACTCCCCATGTGACCATTTCTCCCTCTGGAACTATGCCTCTGTGCTCTTTCTTCAAGTATAGGGATATTTTCTCCTCCTAGAACAATGGGAAGAAGAATGACTCCCCCTATGGGTATGTCTCCCCCCATATTCTCTGCAATATGAACAATATGCTACCATATGACGATCCTTGGACTTGTTTATGCATCAAACTCATGCCATACCAGCCATCATGAAACAAAAGATATGTCAAAACTAAAATAGAGAATCATGAGTAGAACATCACTCAAGTATATCATGTACCAATTGTGTGCCCATCGTGCACAACACCCATGTACAAAAACCATGTACATCAATACCATTCAATGTGCCATAAGATCTCATCAATGGAATGTATCAACCATATGACAACATGTGCATCTACCAATATGCCAACCATGTGCATCTACCAATATGCCAAACAATGTGCATCTACCAATATGCCTCCAAGTGTCATAGCTATGTATCTCAAACAAATACCAATTGTTGTGCTAATCAATTAATACCAATGGTGTACTATCATCAAGCATATTCCTTCTATGAGTGTACCAAACATGTAAATCAACATGTATCACCACTTGTACCAAGCAAGTACATCAACCATGCACCAATACCACAACATGATGAATCCTCATACATGTATGCCAAATCCTCCATAAAATATGTGCCAACCATACTACTAGTAGGTGTCTCTACCAATGTACCAATCATGCATCAACTATGGATCAAGATATGAACCATCAATGATGTACATCATGATCACCTCACCATCTATATGTCCCAATATGTAGCCCATCTGTATGTCAAATGCATGCACTAAGATATCCAACAAGTAAGCTTTTAATAATACATCACAAGATATATCGATGAACCTCAAATATGTACCAGCCATGTAGCCCAATAGATCATCCTCAATCATCCATTCACTACAACAAATACTAAGCATCCAACAACACATGTACTAGTAGTATGCTTCAATAGATCAATGACATCTCTAGCTAGCATCATCAAGATATATCACATAACCAAGGTGTCATAACTTCACTGTCATAACCACCATTGTTCTTCAACATAAAATGCCTCAATCCATACTCATGGGTTAGTGCCATGCATCCAAGATGGCCTTTCATTATTTATATCATCACCTTACATAATCCAATATAGAATCATGAAAAATTGCAACAAACAGTGTCAGAACCTACAACAAATAATGGCATACCTTGCAACAGAGTATTATACCATCACATCAAGTTGCAACCCATGTGCATTGCCTTTTTCCCAAGTCTTTACCACATATACGCGACCTGCTGCATAGACAACTCACGTATTTACGTGACCTATTCAAGGTCAGCCTGCGTATGTACACGACTGTTACCACTGTCACCCGCGTATGCTTCAATAGATGACACACTTGAACCTCCCTTAAGGCTTCCATTTTTCTCTGGTTGCTCAGTCTTATTCACCCACTTCTGAAGGTGTTCTTGCTTCTCAGAACTTGAGCTCTGAGCTTCCATATTTTCAAATATGTATCCCTTCCCTACTTCATTCCTTCTTCTAGTCATGATATGTGAAGTCCTCATCATGGAATTTCTTCTTATGTTCCAGCACTCATGGGACTTGTGGCCAAATCCACTACAACATCTCATGGTGTTACAGTGAATAACAATGTGTCCTACTTGATCACATCTCCAACACCTTATGGTGTTATGAAATCTTTCATTTCTCCTTGCATAATATCTACATTCCAAAGCTTTGTGACCATATTCATTACACGAATAACACTGACCATGAAAAACACTTTCATACCTTTGATTTGGTGTCCATTTTCTTTGAGGTGTAAAGGTAGCTTCTTGATGTCTTTCTTGCTTAGTTCCTTTGAAACTTTCCTTGCCTTTGGATGGTTGACTTGCAACCTTTTCTTCATCATTTACTTCATGCTTCTTTGAGGTGCTTTCTTCAATATGTGTAGCTTCTTTGTATCCAAGACCTGATTTATCATTTGGTGATATTTGACTTTCCAAGATCTCATTTAAGATTAGTGAGCTATTCAAGAATTTGTTTGACTTCTTTGCTTTCTTTCTAAGATCAACAACTTCAGTTTATAACTTATGACATGACTCTTCCTTTTTATTAATTTGATTCTTCAATAGTTCCTCTACCCTTTTGGCTTCTTCAATTTGGGTCTTGAGATGGACAATAGTTTCAAAACTTTTGCTAATCTCATCATCTACTTTCATATCTTCTTTTTCATTCTTTAGTCTTGTGATCTTTTCTTCCTTTTCTTCTAATTGAGTCTTATTACTCTCTTCTTTTTCTTTGAAAATTCCCTTTAACTTCAATATGTGCCTTTGACTCCTCCTAAGAAAATTCTTAGTGTTATCTGAAAGATAGATATAGAATAATGATCATTGCTATATTAATATAGACCCTCTCCAACTTTCTTTTGAAGTTCTAATAGTCATTCTTTTATTCTTTCCATGGGATAGCTACCATCAAACTCTACACAAACTATTTCTATATTTTCTTCTTCACTTGTAGAGAAAAATTCAACATCATCACATTTTGAATCATTGCAATCAAGAGTCTTTGGAGATTCAATACCTTCATTTGAAATACCTTCAAGATCTTCCTTTTTGCCAACATCATCACATGATTGTTTGCTTTCATTTGAAATGTCTTCAAGATCTTCATTTCTGCTAACATCGTCACTTGATTCTTTGTCTTGATTTGAAATGTTCTCAAGATCACATGTAGAAATAATGCATTCAAGAGTTTTTGGAGATTCTTTACCTTTAATGATCTTGATGGAGTGGTCTTCAACATCTTCTTTCTTGTTTTGATATGTCTCCTCTAGCTTTAGCCATAGATCCTTGGGGAAAGTGCATTGTCCCATGCTCTTTTTGATAGGGCTTGAGAGTCCACTAAGAATGGTCTTGAGAGCCAATGCATCATTCTTCTTTCCTTCCCTTTGAGCTGCAAACTTTGACTTGTTCTTCAAGGAAACTAATCCACCAATGGATGCCTTCCAAATAGTCACTCCCATTTCCTTCAAATGTACTCTCATCTCTATTTTCCAAGTAGAATAGTTTTCCTCATCAAGGATTGGAACTTCATCATCCATTTGTGTGTCTATAGATCTCCTCCAAGCTTGTTAAGGCTTATTGTTTTAGGATAAATCCGTAAGTGCGGACACGAACCGATCTCCCCAGATCCACCTGGATCTGGAACAAACAGTGACAGAATACTACTCTTTCCCTAGTTCTAAAGTATTGAATGGACAAGAGAAGAAGGATGATGTAC
>ML792485.1:599016-613674 GCA_009831015.1 Picea engelmannii | reverse complement strand
CTGCGTACTGTCTCCAAAAGAGTGATTTTGAGAGATTGACAAGTGTAACTTTCTTCATGAAAATGATCTTAAAGAAGAGCTAGATCTTCTATCGCCATGTCATTATCATGTCATCATCTTGATAACCAAAAATGAGGATAACACTTATAGTAAAGGCCCACTCTTATACCAATTGTTGGACACACAAACCACACTTAGAAGGGGGGTGAATGAGTGTGGATCTTTTTTCCCAAAACTTCCCTCTTACAAAAAACTCATTAGTTAGCAATCACTATTTACTCATTACTTATTGTTGTCATTTATAACCAGTTAGATGTGAACATATATCAGCAAAATATATCAACAAATCATCACCACAAGCAACACAAAGAACACAAGATGTATGTACAATTTTCTTTTTATTATGGACTTCAATCCTTGGGGTTTTTCAGCAACAACTGAATAGAGTACAACTCTACAAGAGCACCAACTCTATATGCAAGACTCAACTTACATCCTCAGCACCAACTGAGATGAGGCAACAATCCTCCACAGATATCAATCTGTCGTAGGTATGCAACCTGTTAGTAGTGCAACCCACGTGTGTACGCGCCATGGCTCACTACAACCCGTGTGTGTACGCGGTCAGTCTGTATCACAGCCTGCGTATTCATTCTGAGTTACTTAGGGTTTTCTCTTCAAAATCAACTCAGATCCTATGCAACCTACAATCATATTCTCTTATGTCTTTTACTGTCCAAACTGACCCACAACCAGTCACAACACATCCAATCTCTCCAATCATTTATTCATGATTCTCAACCATACAATATGAATGTTACTCAATCATGTATAAGAAACCATTATACTATAGAAATCATATCAACACTAATCATAAGAGTGTTTCTCACTCCATCAACCAACACAAATCACATCATAACAGCTATACCAAGAATGCCTTAAGCATTCACCACACAATAAGCAATAGTATCCATAAAGACAATAACCATACCAGAATTTCTATGGCAGATCTGAGCCCATAGAATGTAGATCTGGAACCTGCTTCAGTATTCAAGAGCATGTCCTCAGCTCAACCATCAATCTCCATGACTTCATCCATTATACACGCTATGTCTTCATACAGCCCGCATATGTATGTGCTCTGGCTCTCTGTAGCCTGCGTACACCTCAGAAACTAGGGTTTCTGAACCTCCGAGACTTTTGTCGTCGTGATCTCAGACATTGCTGAAACTTTAATACATCCATGAAATCATCCTTACACTCTCTCTCTCTGAATATATCTTCAATTCATGCTTAAGAGATACACACAAGATCTATACAAAGATCCTCCAAAAATGTATCTTTCACAAGAGACCCTTGCCTCTTATTTATACTCTTCATCTTCTAGGTCACTTTACCCACTTCTAGGTCACTTAACCTGTTTTCCTCATTTTAGGGTTAACCACTTTCCATAAATAGAAAGTTATCCATTACTTTATCATTTAAATATTCCTCCTTGACTTTGTCACATCACTTTATCATTTAAATAATCTTCTTTGATTGTGTCTCTTCGCTTTATTATTTAAATAATCCTTCTTGACTTTGTCACTTTACTTTATCACTTAAATAATAATTTCTTCTTTGCAAGCTCTTTGATTTCTTTGACATTTTGGGGCTTCAAGCCAACATATGAGGGTCCTCCAACTTTGTAAGGCCATAACTCTCAAACCATGAGGAGTTATGTGACATTCCACATACCACCGGAAATGGCATGACAAGCACTATCCATCTAGGATAGTTTCACCAACAACTTCATTGATCTTCATCTCATTATTCCACAATCAACCATGGGTTCTCCAACCATTCTTCTAGGATAACTCATCCATAAAGCGTCTTACCGTGAGGGATTTCACCATAAGGGGACCACTTTGGAGTTCATCCATTTGTGCACTTTATCAACCATGATAAGACTATAATGATCAATCTAACTATGCATCATATATCAAGGAAATCACATCGATCCATCTTCATCTTTTCATCATGTGTCAATGACAACTCATTGATCCATCTTCATCTATGCATGCCATCATATGCATCATATACTTGACATCTATTCATTCTCATCAAGGACAATACATATTACATTTGACATCAATCATCAATCAATCAATCCTTTGACATCAATCAATCACTTGAAATCAATCAATCACTTGACATCAATCAATCAAACCATTGGCATCAATGACAACATGATCCAACAGAATTGAGGACTGCGTTGAATTTTGTTAGTTTGGTGCCAATAGTTGTAATCTTGTGAGGGTTCTTTCTCTGTCTATCAGGCTTCCATAGATCTCTTGCTTGAGGCTTGGTCTCTTCATATTGAGGAGTAAAGAAATTTGAGGGTAAGCATGGATATAGAGGAAGTCTCATGGACACCTACATTTGTTTCCAAGGGTTGGATTTTAAGAATTGCATAATTTTAATTTTGTATACACGTTCTAAAAAGATATAGGACAACTTTTAACTTCCTTTGGCAACAACTATTAAAAGGCAACCTACTTAATTCTTGTCCAGTTCATTCGGGTTTTCTTTTTGTTGGTTTTTTTTATTGGTATAAATATCTAGAGATATGTGAATTGATAGGGTAGGGTATTCTAAGGCATTATTAACATTCTGATAATAGTATTTTTTATATATAACTAAGCATCTAATCTTCTGGATAAGTAGGATGGGATATTCCTAATGACTCACAAAGAACTTCAATAAACAATTGAGTCTTTAAAAACTAAACACATAGTAAACAAAAAAAAAAACTTTACCATATACAATTCGCTCTTAAAAAGTGAAACATGTCACAAGAAATAAAACTTTAACCATCCCTAGATGGGGTGACACATGGGCTACATGGGCCACACGCGTCATTGGATAGGGTGATCATGAGGGCAATTAAAGCCTCTTTCCACCACTCTCCATCCCTATCCAGTCGCGATGGTCCTCATGCATAAACACCAAGCCTTAGTGCGTTGGGCCTTAATGAAATCTTGGGCTCGACTCCTCGACTTCAGTACAATTGTTGAGATTGCCATCACACCTCAACTAATGAATACCAAAGTCATCAATGCCTCTGCCCTCTCGGTCTTTTCATTGTGTGGGAGGAGTTATAAGGGGCGTTTGAGCCCAAAGCCCAGCATTATTTTGTTGATCCTGCTCTGAGACTCAGCCTGCTTAGATGGTTTTTGTGCTCGCCTGGTGCCCTGTGCAACCATGCCACAAGAACGAGGCAAGCCCCGTTGGGGCCCAACCTACTACAACATATTTGGATGGCACAACCGCCCAAGGCCTGCCTCTTGAGCTCTGTCGCTAGGCGGAAACCACCCATGATCTTTGGGGCAGAATTGGTCTACGCAAACCCCTTTAGATCCTTGGCCTCACCATGACCAGGGACTTACCTCTTGAGCTCCTGTTCCAGAAGAGGACCATCCGGGTCTCTCTAGGCTAAATTGGCTCGCGCAGGTTCTTCAACAGCCACGTCCTCCCAATACTGAGAGTCTCCAAGGTGGTTTCCCGGTGGAAGAAGAATTTCCGCTCAATTGTGCGAAATTCTCGCCTTTCCTTCCTTCAACTGTTTTGGAGCGCCAACCTGCCACCAGTCCATTTAAGGAGTCAGTTGTTATGGGATGCATAGTGATAGAAGAAGCCTTACCTCCGGATGACCACTCGGGGCGCAATTTTGTTGCATCCATGGAAGAAGACCCCGTCACGGACTTTGTTGTTGCCTTCAACTATGTCGCTGCCACCTTGGAGGAAAACCAGGGCCAAGCGAACCACAATCACCCAGCTCTAGACTCCTATGGCATCACGAACGACCACATGGTTTTAATCTTTGAAATGAGGAGGGACCTAGCCGAGCAGCGACATCGCCAGAGTTTCTTCAACAAACGCTTGGACGCCCTGTATGCTTCACTGTCAAGCGAGCCTGAGAAGAGTCGTTGCCCGATGTGCTGCCATCCTTTCACATTCAGACTCCATCAAGATGGACGCCCTGGCTCGTCGCATGCATAACTTCTCACATGTTTTTTCTTGGGGTCAATGGCTAATTTTTTGCAAATTTTTCCTATGCTAGTGTCTGGTTCAAGTCCGATAGGCTCATGATTGATAGTCTCTGGTTCATGTCCAGACACCCAGTCCACCGCCTGTTCTGGTTTCCACGAGAGTGGCAGAACAGGTGACAAGTCCCCTGGTTGTATTTTGACAGTTGTCGTCTTTTTCTTCAAGTATTGGTACTGTGAACGATTGTCACGCCTTTGCGTTTTGGTTTCCACTTCGATGACAGAATAACTGATCTACTCTCATGTATATATGAACACGTAAGTTTTTGCTTTCGCAAAATAATATATAAAAAAATTATTTACAAAAAAAAAACTTTAACCATGTCCATAAGACCATTTAACATAAGACACATTCATACACAACAAAACTTTGACCCATGTACCATGTAAAGTCCATAGGACCATTTGACCTAAGACACATTCATACACACCAAAACTTTGACATGCACACTACATATGGAGCATTTGACCTAAGACCACGTGAAGTACTTTGACCATGCACACTACATATGGAGCATTTGACCTAAGACCACGTCAAGTAGAACATGGAACGTTTGGAAAATAAAATAACAAAATGAGACAACATAACGCTTATATGTACAATTAATTGAATGCGGTGAGCGTGGATCGAACACGCGACCTTCATATCTTCAGTCTGACGCTCTCCAAACTGAACTATGCCCGCAGACCTGATAAAAACGATTTCTGAGAACTTCTTCATCCTTATAAGAGACAGAATTATCCCTGTAGAGATTGCCCTGCGAAATAAGAGACGCGACCGTTATGAAGATAGCTGCAATTGATTCAGCCATCTGTTGGGCTGACACTATGAGACTCTATGATATATTTTCATTTGTTTCCCAGGGAGATGGGTACTTCCTTCTCACACAACGAAGCAATTAACAAAAACGCAACAATTGCAAATTGGTATCTAAAAGTTCACTGAGAAACGAGAGCATCAAAATATAATGTCAATACATGACAGTATATGAATGTTTTCAATGAGACTTGAACTCATGACCTCCTCGCTTTAACGAACTGATCGATGAAAGAGAGCAAAAGATGCAATGTATGCAGTATATTAGGGGTTGGGAATTTTCTAAATATTAACCACATGCTCAGATTATCTGAATAGAAGAACCATGAAAGGCCAGTTATATATAAGCAAATCTGAATGCGAGAAAAACCATAAAATGAGTTCTATTTAAGTAAATCTGAACTCGAGAAAAATTTAAACCTGGACAACAGGATTTGAAACTGTGAGGTGCAAAGCCAAGTTATATATAAGCAATCTGAATCTCAGAGAAACCACAAAACAAGTTTTATTTAAGCAAATCTTATTTAGATAAAATATAAAACTTGGACAACAGGAGGTCAGGAAAGCCTACATTGTTTTCATTGTTTCACGTTTTGGTAATTTTTATTGGAATTCGACAACATAAATCTGCATGAAATTATAATTTTTTTGTTGTTTAAATTGTATTTTTGAATGTAGAAATGGATTTTAAAAACCTATATAGCATTAAGATTATACAAAAAAAAAAAAAAAACATAAAACGTTTAAACTACGACCAGTTAAATAGTTATACCCACTCTGGAAAGTCCATCTTACTCATTGACCTTTTCCAAATATTATGATCTGTTTAACGTTGATTATTAGTAATAAATTATATAAAATAATGAAAACATAACGATAAGTGCGCCTGTAGCTCAGTGGATAGAGCGTCTGTTTCCTAAGCAGAAAGTCGTAGGTTCGACCCCTACCTGGCGCGTTGCTGTGGTTGTTTAATATCTGGTATTTTAAAATACCGTCCAATGTATCTGCATTTAGTACGTCAAAGCCTCTTAGAGTGACTTCGACTTTTTTTAAAGTCAAAGGCCTTGTTTTTTGTCCTGGGCAATATCGGTCTCCTTCTCGGTCCTCGGCGATATCAGTCCTTTCCTTTTATGCGGTAAGCTTAGAGTTTTTTTTTTTTTATCCGAATTTTGGTGAGAGATTGTTGGGACATAGTTTAGTAGTTTAGTTTGTAGAAATTGAATTTTAGAATTGGTTTTTCAGGATGTTGGTTTTTCATCTTCAATCTTCTTAGTCTCACAAAGATGATAGATTCTTTCATCCCACAGTGTTTGAGAATTTTCCAATGCCCTAGTGTCACTATGGACCTCATGAGAATTGGTTCTTATTTTAGGACTCTTAATTTTCTTCTTTACAATAGTCAAAACAAAGAGATACTTATGATATTCTAGGTTAGGATTAATCACCTCCTTATAATATCTTAATTATTGTTTTCTCTCTAGCTCTTTATTGCACCACAATTTATCCTTAAATTTAGATGTAATAATATTTTTAATATTATCCTTATTTTGTAAGATGATTTCTTCATTTATTCCTTGATGGTTATGCCATCCCCACTTGACGCAAACATGGTTTTGGCTAGAGTTTGAAGCAATTTTGGAAAGTTTTTTGTGTTCCATTTTGTTTAACTTGTTTTTATACATTAAGTACCTGGTCTTATACGTTAGGTACTTGTTCTTATATCTACATCTGATTCCTTTAAATATTCACTTTGTTACCCCCTCTCACCTAGGGGTAACTAGAGGAGATCGTGTCTCATGGTCCATAATGCAAACAATGATCCTAATGATGATGATCAACATTCCCCACAGACAACAACTCCTCATATGCCTCCCCCTCATCATAGCTCAACCCATTTCACTCGATCAAGATGGTTCGTCCGAAAATGGTGGCCCAACACTCATCAGGTACACTTGTCATTGTTTCATATAAAGTCTTACATTTAATGCATTAGGAATTTAGGTGACGATCATGCACTTAAGTTAGATAATGGATCATGATGCTTGGAAGTTATGTTTGTTGCCTTGTTTCACCTTGGTGGCCATCGTTGTGTCCTAGTCCATTGTTGTCACTCTCAGGAAAAGGGGTACTATCGGGAGGCCTTGATCAAGGTAACATACCACTCCCTTCCATACTTAACACATTCCATCTATTTTTCTTCCATTTTCCTATATTTTGGGAATGGTTTTTACATGTACACGAAAAAGGTTCGGGCCTTCATCATCTGAGAAGAAGGGCTAGAATGTCGAGGTTGCTACAGCTAGTAAAAAGAAAAGAAAAAACATGTTACAAAAGAAAGAATAAATAATGGGATGACAAGGGACCAAATCAAAAGCCAAAGGTCAACTTGAGCTCGTGTCTCATGGTCCTAATGCACTAAATGCATATCAAATTAAAAGGACTTAATCCTGGTAAGAAAATAAACACATGAACCTAAAAAGGGGACTTGCAAAGCAATAAATGAATATCAAAAGGCAAGAAGGGGTTTGGAATACACACATTGTCAAGGAAATGGTAACTCAAGCACCAAGCACTCCCTCTACAAAGGCACTCGTGGAGATAAACCCACATGTGGCCTTGCATGTCAATGACACCATTACCATGAAGCAAACCCCATGTCACATCATTCACTTATACTTGCACTTTGATGGGATTCTCGAGAACTACTCTTCTACTTGGGTATTAGCACACCTAATAGGGTCTTATGATGGTCCTCCCATACCTAAACTTGGCCAATTGCATAAAGTCTTGAGATATTGTGAATTTTGAAGAAGATATCTAATGTGAATTGCTTGTGTGGATTTTGTATTAAGTTGTGGCTTACTTTGTATGATTCTAATGGCTCATGTATCTTGTAGTTGTTGGTCTTACCTAATTTTTTGAACCTTGTTTGATGATGATGCACCTTTGACATAGTCCTTTAGAGTACGTTTTGATGATTGCACCCAGGACATTACAGAATGTACAAAGGATGTTGCACCCTTGATGTTGAGTGTTGAGTCTTTTGATTACTTGGCTTACCTCCTGACACCTTCCAACACCTCTTGGACCCTGGATGTTGCATAGATGAGCTTGGATGTTGCATATATATCTTGATGTGCTACTTAGAGGGTAGGACGCCCCTCACCATGGATGTTGTTACCTTTGAGAATTTGAGCTTGGGGTTGATGACATGAACATTGATGATGATGGTGTACCTCTTTGAATAGGTAGTGGATCTCTTTCCCCTCATGATGTCACACACTATCCCTTGGATGTTGGAGATATTGATGATGATGTCATGCTTGATGGTGACTTGATGCTTTCCTAGGTTGACCTATCATTAATGGTGATGCGTTGACACTTGATGGTGATGAGACCTGGCGTTTTATGAGGGGATGTGACCCTATTGATGAGGAGACATGGATTTTTGAGGTACTTTTCACCTTTGGAGGAGAGACGTGGCCTTAGAGGCTCTTGTTCCCCCTTGGATGATGATTTCACCTCCCTTAGAGGGTCTCACACCTATATGTGTGACTTTTAGGGAGAAATTTTGATGTATTAGCATTATTTTCTTATGTCGGAGGCTATTTTGGGGGTTGGGCCTAGATCTATCCAGTTTGTATAATGGATTTGTGTTGTTGTAGGGTCATCTAGAGAGGTAAAGTGCTAGGGTTTCCTCATATATATAGGCTAGCACTTCCTCACTTGTAAATCATAACTCAGTTGTATAGAAATACTTATATACTTCTTTTTCATCATGGAGTATTTATGCGTACCTCTTGAAGAGTTATAGATTATGGATGTTTCTTCATATTTTTTGTGGATGATTACATGCTAGGGTTTCTTCATGCTCAATGACTTGGCTAGTAAGTGATATTTCCAAGTATTTGATGGTTTATTCTTGGTGTTTTAAGTAAATGCATTATCAAAGTGGTGATAATTTCCACATTATCTTGTTCTCCTTGAATAAAAAAAAATTTGAATCCCTGGGAAGGCTTGCAAGTGATTCCCCTTCCCTTATTTTCATTCATTTTAAGCTTGTTCTCCTTGGACAAATTTTATTTTGAAACCCCAGGAAGGCTTGCAAGTGAGCTACCTTCCCTTATTTTCATTCATTTTAAGCTTGTTGAAGCATATAAGGTTGATATTAGGGCTTGTGAGTGTACTCCCCTAGAATTACCCTTATTGGTTAAATTCTAGAGCTTATGATTGGACTTCTCTAGGGTTTTGACCCAAGATCCACCTTGATCTCTTGTTAGAAGCCTTAGAAGACATATGAAAACATTTAGGGCTTATGAGTGTACTATAATTTGTTTTCCTAAAGGATTTAGACCTAGGTCTTGTGAGAATCCGTATTCTCCAAAATGTTGCATTTATTGACTCCATATTCCCAAGGAACTAAGAAGGCACTAGTCCTCTCTTTTTTGCAAGTGAGTTTAAAACTCTCTCTCTCTCTCTCTCTCTCTCTCTCTCTCTCTCTCTCATTGATGTCTTGTATTAGGTTAAGCCTTAGTTGCATTGCATCTTTAATTCTTAGTCATTATTACCCTAACATCTAGGTTTTAGTTGTATTCTTAGCCTAGAATCATCTTTAACATTATTTATTGTTGGATTATTGCAATTTTCAACCATTAGGGCTTGGCATCTTGCATTTGTTTAAAGTAGTTTCATGTTATTTTATTTAAGCAATCATTAGTTATTGGTTTGTTAGGCTTTCATTTAGCATCTACTTCATTATACTTTTTGCTAATTTAGGACTGTTTTATTGTTGCTGTCATAATTTGTTATTTGTTGAAGTATATCATATTTTACTATAGCCTTTTCGTTCCTTTGATAGCTAGTGTTTCGGGGAATTTATTTGATTCATTTGTTGTGGTGAATATCTTTCATTGTCTTAGAAACACCCCTCACAAACACAATGGATTTTCCTTGTTTAAACCACCTTGATCTAGCCTTGAACGTTGACCTAGTTGGTGGTACAATTAGGTAACCAAGATAAAGGGGCCATAAACTTGTATTGACTTTCTAAAGGATCCTTTGAGGTTTCTAGGGAAGCCTCCATTGTGTTGGATCTCAATTCTTCACTAAAAGAAGGGAAGTAATTGCTTAGGTGACACTGGCAATTACTTCCATATGTTATTGACTTATCAAGCATTTTGTGAAGGCTTTGTACAAGTACTATATTTGATGATAACACACTTCACCCACTTTAAAAATATGCTATATTTAATTGATTACGTGAAAGTGTTTCAAAAAATTATTTTTGTACACACAATGTCATGAATGAGTATAAATGTAGCAACAAGCTTTTTATTTTATCGAGCATGCATTGACTAGAGTATAGGGTGGTAAAAATTCACCAAACTAATCTCTTTCACAACATGTACACCTAATTTATGTAACTGCCATTGCAAGTTGTTTCTTGGCATTTTCTTAACCACCAATTAAGTTGATAGAGCTAGAATGTGTAAATTTCATTTCCTTGCTTAATAGGTATACATATAAATAGATAGGTGGATTTTATTAAATAGGTTATGACATGAAAATAACCATTTAGGAACACAAATTTTGCATTTTGTGCACCTTTTTCAAGAGTAAAATGAGAGAATTTTTTATAACTAGTACTAATGTTGTAATGATAGGGCTTAAATCACGATCTTGGATTGCTCAATTAATGTTGTAATGATAGAGCTTAAATAATTTTTCTTGTTGTACCTCTCACTAAATCCTTCTTAAATGTTAATTCCTAGTGTCAAAAAATAACCCTTTTCTTTCACCTAGTCCACCTGGTTTCCATCCAACTGTACATTCATACCTTTATTTGCTACAAATAGAAGCTTTTATAAGTTTCTTATGGATGGACATGATTGTGGTTCATGATTCTTCCACATGGATATATGTTGGGCACTACACCTTAAGTTGAATCCAAATAAGTTACCCCAAGGAGGAAAAGAGGAAGAACCTATTGGGAATGCATTTGGATAACCAAGTAAATATTGGCTTAGATGTAGATGATAAGATTGTCTACTTTATGTTGAAGAACCTATTGGGCATGCATTTGGATAACCAAGTAAATATTGGCTTAGATGTAGATGATAAGATTGTCTACTTTATGTTGAAGAACCTATTGGGCATGCATTTGGATAACCAAGTAAATATTGGCTTAGATGTAGATGATAAGATTGTCTACTTTATAGTGCATAGGGTGGTGAACATGAGCATCATCCATCCCAAGGAAGAAAAGGAGATGATTAAACTATTCCATATCAACATACAAGTCAATAAGACAAAGTTGGATGCTCTTTTGACCCTAGCTTGTTGATATAGGAGGCCATCCAGTGTCTTCTAAAAAATGATTATGATACAGGTAGTTTTTGAGTCATGATTTTAATGCATTTTTAGGGGATTTCACATCCACTTTTCAAGGTAGTTTACAAACAACAACTAGGGAATTGTTTCAATTTGCAACTTTTCTTTCCAATAAGATAAATAAGACCTTAAACGTAGCACCAATTAAAATTTTATGATCTCAACAAGGCTCCCCTTTTTTTGGAAGAGCTCCAATTTGTGTAACTCAATGTTCCTTCTTAGCCCTAATCACACTAGGGTTAGGGTTGCATTTTAGGATTTTTGCTCCTTAGACTTTATTTATATCATTACAAAATGTACTCATAACCTTGTATTAAGGGATTTTTCGCAAATGAATGTAGAGATCAATTATTACCATTCTAGCCCTTGTGTATTGCTATGTACATCACACTATTTTTCACCATTTTATTTATTAACAAGACGAGTTGCACAACAACAAGTCCCTGCCAAGAAGGGAAGGAAAGAAAGTAGAAAGCATGTGCTTTTAGTATATCTCGTGCAACTATCTCAATTTATTATAGCTAAACGCTCTCATTATTTCAAAAGGATATACGAAGGGATATCCTTGTTTCGTTCTCCATCGCTCAACAAAATAAAGGCCCTCTTTGAGCTCTGTTGTTCAGATATGCTTTTGAGATTGTTAAAGGGGTACATATATATAGGTGTGTTTTCAATTGTTTTTTTAAATTGACCCAGAAACAAAGTTCTTGTTCAAACCTAATTCTGCACTTGCACTTCTGAGATATCCATGTTCCCATTGTTGGTATAGAAATTTTCAATTTTTTAAATAAATTTTTTATTAAGAACATAATTTTTATATGTAAAAATAAAATAAAAATTAATTCGATATAATATTGTGATTGGTGAAGATAGTCATGGTCCAAATATTATGATCCAAATTTAGTTGTCTTTTAACTAATTTAGTTGTAAACTGTCTTTTAACAATGGATTAGTGTTATGGATATTGTAGCCAATAATTTTCTCAATGAAAATATATGAATGTGTTATTAATATTTAGTTATTTGGCACTTAAAAATAACTATACCGCTTGCTATAGCCTGCACTCTATTTATTTCTCACTTAAAAATAAGTTTAGACATCAATCTAAAGATAATGGTTGAATAGTTATAGTATTTTGAATAGTAGGTATTTTCTTGAAATACGTTTTTTAAACTGAGAAACACTCGTTCTTAGGTATTTTCTTGAAATACTTTTTTAAATTGAGCAACACTCATTCTTTGCAAGCGGACACATGACAAAACCTGAACATGTGTCTTCTCAAGGGCTCATGCAGGCAACAAGGTGTTGTAAAAACCCTATTGCAAGTTCGAAGCTCAAGGAAGAACTAAAAACTTCTATCAGTGAGGGTGCCAAACATTTTTTAAAGTATTGAATGCCAACTGTAAAAAAGGCTTTGCAACTTGAACCATATCTCATCGGATGACTCGTCAACAGGCAAAGATACGAGTGGTCTCTACCGTTTTCCTATTGAAAATCCAGTAAAAGCATGTCATAAGTCTACTCTTACTGCCGACGAATTGATCGCCTTAAATTTATCTGATAATTAAATAAATTTTACAGAGAATGACCAAAAAATTTAACCAGGAACTGGAAAGTGCTAAATCAATGGTTTTGGAAGATTTAAAGACTTCAACATTTGGAAATTCACACTGCGAATCGGATGAAATTTTCATCAAGAAATAGCAAAGATGTGATGAAAGATTCAACAAGAAATAGCAAAGATGTGAATTTCAGCTGGAAATAGAAAAAATGTGTGAGATTTCGAGCTTCTGACACTAAAAATTCATAATTTGAACAGTAATTTAACTGTTCCTTTTCTTTTCATGGACCTTCATGAAACACAGAGAACTTCACATTCCATTCTCCAAAACCCATCAAATCTCAAAGAATAAAAATCGGATCGAATCCATCACAATCCTCAACATCTGAATTTGTAGAATGCAACTCCACGACGCAAAATGCACGCAAAAATAAATCTGCAAAGAAAGAAGTGGAGAAAATATTCACCTCTGCGGCTGCAAAATGTACGAGAAAACTAACCCGTTCTCCTCTGCGGATGTCCTTGCATGCAATTTTCAGGACTTGCGGTCGATTTGCGCAATGGCCATAGATTTAAATTGAAAGGTTACGTTGTCGACGAGATTTCCAAAATCGACATGATGCCAGAGTTATACAATGTTTCCATGGTCCTAATCCAGTCATCCAGCCCTAAATAAAAGGGCATGGAAATGAGGTAAGTACTCTGTAAAAATAAATTGTTACAGGAAAGAAAAAAAATAAATTATGTGCAAGTGCAAGTAGTCTTAAATTTATGTTTCCTCCATGAATTTATGTTTTCTGCCATGAAGAGATGTTTTTTGCAAATGAACAACAAGATTACTGAGCTCGTGTGGATGATGAAGCCGATTGATGGAAGGGATGATGAATCTGATTGATGGAGCCAAAGCTCGTGGGGGAAAGGAAGGTGCAGTGTTGTAGGAGCCAAAGCTCATGGGGGCAAGGAAGGTGCAGTTTGGTAGCCAAAGCTCAAGGAAGGTGATGTGTCCACGTATGGCTCGAACTAATTTCATGAACAACAGATAAGGATTGTTCATACATTTTACAACTTCCTTCCCCCGGAAAGAATGAAGTTCTAGATCAAGACCCAAAAGATACAATAGATTGAGAGAAGATACAATAGATTGAGAGAAGATACAACAGATTGACTACCAGATTGGATTCTTTGCTTTCCTTGCTTGGAAAGGGTAGGAGGTGCCTGCTGAAACACACACAGAAGACTGAAATACAGGAAGAATATTGTAAGGAACTTGCATGCAATCTACCAAGTGGTTACATGCAAATGACCAAGTGGAGGGTAGGTGGCCATTCATCAACTGCACTACACAGGATCGCCACCGACCTTGAACATTGTTATGAGTTATGAACTATGAATGCCAAACATTAAATGTTTGGAATTAATGTTAACTTAAAAGTTAGCATTAATCCACTTGCTATGTATCTATCATAAATACATATATGGTTTCCTAAGTTTGAAGGCTTTTGGTTCATCTCTGCCTCGATATGAGGCCAAATAAGATGAACAAATTTCTCATTGGTTTAGGTAAAGTGTGTACAGAATTCTTGCTGAATTTATTGGTCAATGAAAAATACTCAATATATCTTCAAGTTAAAACTTAAGATAACTATGCATAGGTTTGTGGACAAACTAATAAAAGTGGGAAAATCATTTACTAATAGTCCTACTGCCTTAAGGCAAGGACTAATAATCAAAATCTCATTTAATATATATATATATATATATATATATATATATATATATATATATATATATATATATATATA
>ML792485.1:518784-596775 GCA_009831015.1 Picea engelmannii | reverse complement strand
TTTCTTCCCCTAGAGGGTTTCCCAGGATAAATGTTGTGTCTATTGTGGATGTGTATTTCTCAGTGATCTTGTTCTTATTATTCTCTTATCTTATGAAATGCAAAGAACTATAATAATGGCATAAACATTAACAAGAGTTGTCAAGTTCAACAAAAGGTATGAACTTGATACCTAATCATGACATTAATATCCCCTTACTACGAGAGATATCAGAGACTTGCTCTCTCAATCTTGCAAATCTCTCTTTTGATTCATCCTTTGGAATGCTAAATTGTACTGTGATTCTTCATAACTAGAGTTTGAAAATATTTTATTTATATTCATTATTAAATATTGCAATATTCCACAGAATCTCCAAAAAAAATTACTTCAATACTAATATGATTTATAAATTAATATGATCTATAAATTGTTGTAGATATTCCACTAGATACTTCATCACAACAAATCTTTTTTTTTTTTTTTAAATAAAAAGGGTGAAACCTGTAATATTAGCAAACAAAAGAGTGTACAGTGACTGGTGATGACGCCAGTTGTCCCGCCTGAACAGGAAACCAGGACAGCTGGGTCTCCTGTGCCAGGTGCAGAGATGTTATCAAAAGATACATTTGCACGTCCTGCCTGAGGGAAACCAGGGCGGCAGTGCTAACGAGTTTCAAAAAAGAGATCATATCTAGTCATAAGGAAACTGAACAATCTAACTAAACCGAAATAGCAAAGAAACTCGTAACCAGAGCTCCGGTGGAACTATTTGCTCGTGCTCGTCCGTTTGTGTGCCGTCTAACACCAACCTGTCGGAAGCGAGTATGCCTGCGCGCACGTTGGGCACTGTCGCTTCGGAAGGTTCTTAGAGTGGGTTGCAAAGAGCATATCCAGCATTTGATCCATTCTGGCGAGACGAAAAGCTAGGTCGTCCAACAGGCTTCGAAGCCCGAAAATGAGTGGTAGGTGCCAGAGTTCAAAGAAGGTGGGTTGGTCCATTCCTCCGCTGTCGTTGGAAGTCCGTGTGCCGAATTCCCTCGCTGGTCGTGTGCTGGAGTCTCCCGTTGGTCGGGTCGGTGTCCCTTCTGGCTCCTCCATCCCTGTGGTGTCGTCGGGAGGGGTTTCCTCCTCCACAATGCAGGGTGGGAAGAGGTCCTCCGCTCTAGCTGCGTTGAGGCTCCCCAGGGTGGCTCCAGGCGGTGGCTTGCTTTCCTCTGCTCGTGCAATGGGAGGGTGGCTCTGCATAGCCTCCTCTAGGCTAATTTCCTCAACAATTTCCATGGGAGGCGACCAAGGACGTCGTTTGCGTCGAGTGGACGCTAGCGCAAGAGCTCGCTCGAATTTCTGTATGCGCTTGTGCCGGGATTCATCCCTGTACCAGGCTGCCCCTCTACGCGATTTTCCTCTGAGCCTGGGCATGGTGGAGGCCCCGGGAGGAGTCCGAATAGGTGGAGGTCGGAATTGCAGCTCGACCTCTCCTTTCTCAGTCTTTGGCGGAGGTCGGAAGTGCAGCTCGAGAAGAATGAGCATTGCGAGGGGCCAATGCAGCTCTACCCTATCCATTGCTACGATAAAACACCAAACTGTTGTGCCCGCAATTTCCATTAACGTTGTGTAGTTAGTGCTCTGTCGACTGGTACCTCTCCCTCACACGAGAGGGCTCATCAACTGAAAGCGGCGGGTGCAGGCCATGGCCTAATTAATAGTCGGAGGGTGCTCGTTGGTTGATGCCATAAATGGGCATCCCGACAACCTCCTGCGTGTTCGCTGTTGTGCACGTGTCACCCCATCCGGGGGGGGCAGATCCCTGTTAGCTAAGGCTTGGCACCTCATGAAGATGTCTAAGCGATCTAGGGCATGGTCCACCCAGCTGGAGTAATCAGCTTCCCTTTCGACTGCTTCATTTGCTAGGCTATCTGCTACTCGATTTGCCTCTCGCTTCACATGAGAAGGCACGATGCTGAGAGCGGGAGTGAGGAGGTTTTTAAAGTCTTCTAGCATTCCTGAGAGGCGCCAGCTTGGTGAGATCTTAGAATGCGGGCTCCCATTCAGAATCTTGGTGATTAGATGAATGACGACCTGTGAGTCTCCTTCCAGGACTATATTGCGATGGTCTTTCTCCAGCGTTGCTTGCAAACCTCTTATTAAGCCTGTTAGCTCCGCCACATTATTTTTCGTTTCCCCTAGGAAGCCTGCTAACAACCCCATAAGCTTTCCTTCTGAATCTCTGGCCACTGCACCCCATCCTGCTGTTCCCGGGTTGCCTTTGGCTTCTCCATCAAAGTTAATTTTTATGAAGTGGCCATGGGGGGGGGGGACCAGGTGATGGGGCTAGTTTGGAGGGGTTTGTTGATCCTCCTGGCTTGGTGAGTGGAGGGGAGGGGCTGCCAATGTTGAAGGATGCAATGCTCATCAGGTGTGCCCTTTAGGTCCTCCATTTTCCAGGGGTGGCACCTGATTGTTTCCTTGATCATCGAGCTGATTGTCTCCCATGTGGCCTCTGGTGGGGAGGCTTGCGAGTGGAAGATTCTTTTGTTTATTTCCTTCCAGAGATGCCAGAGGATGAATCCTGGTAAAAGCTGCCATATGTTATTTAGGAGCACGCTTTTGTATGAAATTTTCTCCCAGTGTTCGATTGTATCATTTACACTGCTTCGGAGTTGCCCAGACTTGCGCACTTTGATCCTAGACGCTTTGACTGTAGCGGCATCCATTGAAGAGATGTTCCTTGGTTTCTCCTTGCTGATGGAAGAGCACACAGACGGAGAGTCCAATGAAGCCTCGTTTCCTGAGATTGTCCCAAGTTAGAGCCCTATTGTGCACGACTAGCCATAGGAAGGTGGAGACCTTAGGCCAGAGAGCTGAATTCCAGACTTTATTCCAAATGGCCTCTTTGTCTTCGACTTGGGGGTGGTTGTGGATGTTATAGGCTTCCTTAATCGTGAAGGTCCCAGCGGTGGAGTACCCCCATTTCAAAATGTCTGGCCCTTCCCTTACTGGAATTTTACGTCGTTTAGCTTGGGTGTGCCAGCTTCCCAGGCTGAGATTTTCAGGGACACCGAGGTCTTGGTGAGATCATTTCCATTGCCGCCAGTGCAGGTGCTGCCCTTGAAGTTTCCAGAGGTCCTTGACTTTCAGGGAGGCTTGCGGGTCCATGGCTTCTCAAAGGGAGGCTAGGTCTTCTATTTCATTCAGAGGTTTGAATTGCTGCCAGGAGTCGTGCCAGAGCATGGCGCTCTCCCCATCCCTGACCTCCCAGAAGGCGTGGTTCTGAATTAGGGTGCGGTTTTTCCAAGCGGTGTTCCAGATGTTGGACCCTTGGATCTTGGTGTTGTTCCTGATCAGTTGATTGCCATGCGTTAGTGGGGCATACTTGTGCCTCCAAATACGGGCCCAGGTCGTTGCAGGAGGTTTCAGCCAGCGCCACCAGATTTTGGTGCCCATAACTTGATTAAGTTTCCCCGGATCCCGAAGGCCTAATCCGCCTTGACTTTTTGGCATACAAATTTTTTCCTAGCTCACCAGGGCCCACTTTTTGTTTGGTTGGTGGCCGTGCCAGAGGAAATTGCGCTGTAGGATTTTTATGGATTTTATAACATGCTTTGGAGCCGCTAGGACCATGAAGAGATAGGTGGGGAGGGCCTGCAGGACTGACTTTAGAAGGACAAGCCAGGAGACAATATTAAGGGGTCTGAAGGTCCAATTGCTTAGTCTGTTGGAAATGGAAAGGTGAAGGTTGTCCTAGGAGATAGATCTGGCGGCAGCGCCCGTGAGGGGGGCGCCTAGGTAATTGGACGGAAGAGAGCTCCTTGGTATGCCTAGGAGTCTGGATATATGGGCTTGAACAGGAGCAGGGGTATTGAAAAAGTAGAGTTTGGACTTGTCCAGGTTTAGAGACATGCCTGAGGCTTCCGTGAAGTCAGAGAGGATGGAGTTGAGTGTGAGGGCGTCCCTTGCCGAGGGGGAGTTGAGAAGGAGCGTGTCATCAACGAATTGGCTGTGGGAGAGGGTTGGCTGAAGATTATGGAGAGGTAGACCTTTGAGGGATCCATCTGTGATTGCCGCTGTGATAGATCTGCCTAGGACCTCTGCCATGAGTACAAATAGGAAGGGTGAGAGGGGGTCCCCCTGTCGGATTCCTCGAGAAGGTGAGAAGGGCCCGGACGGAACTCCATTGACCAGGATGGAGAAGAAGGTGGAGGAGATGAGATTGAGGATCCACTTGACCCAGCCCTGATCGAAGCCAAAGGAGTCAAGGATGGCTTTGAGGTATTGCCAACTGGCTCTGTCAAAAGCTTTGGAAAGGTCCAGTTTTATTAACATACCTGGGGTTTTGGAGGTTTTAAGAGAGTGGATGACCTCATGCGCTAAAATGATGTTGTCCATGATTTGCCTTCCTTCTACGTACTCGGCCTGTTCTTTGGAGATGACATGAGTCAGGATGGGTTTCAGCCTGTTGGCTATAACCTTCATGATGATTTTGTAGAAAACATTGCAGAGGGCGATGGGTCTAAAGTGCTTGGGATTGGTGACTCTCTCTTCTTTAGGAATGAGGGTGAGGAAGGTCACGTTGAGAGCTGGAAGAACCGCGCCCGAAGCTCTCGATTCCTCTACCACTTCCCATATGTCTCTCTTTATCAGGTCCCAGCAGTGATGGAAAAAGTCTGTGGTGAACCCGTCCGGTCACGGGGCCTTGCCTGGGAGCATTTCTCTTACAGCCTGGTCCACTTCCTCCTATGTGATGGGCCTTGTGAGGGAGGCATTTTGCTCCGAGGTTACTAATGTTGGTATGTGTCTTGTTATTATTTGGATGGCTTCTGTTCTGTCCTCCTGGGTTTCTGTTAGGAGATCCTGATAGAAGTTGATTAGCTCTGCTTGTATTTTAGAGTGCTCTCTGACTATGTTACCTTGGCCATCTTCTAAGTGGGTGATCCTGTTGACATGTCGTCGATGCATCACTATCCTGTGAAAGAATTTGGTGTTCCTCTCTCCTTCCTTGAGCCACTACACTCGAGATTTTTGTTTCCATAGAATCTCCTCCTGTTTCGTCTTTCTTCTAGTTTCCCTCGGAGCATCTCTTCCTCCTTCATTAGGTCGGCAGTTTTGGATCCGGAGATAAAGGTTTTCTGGATCGCCTCTAGCTATCTTTCTATGTCTTGGATGCTGTGGAGAATGTCTCTGAAACAGTTCTTGTTCCATTGCTTCAGCAACATCTTGAAGTTCTTGAGTCTTTGCTGAAATTTGTACATGCTTGAGCCATGATTTATTTATGCCTGCGTCCACCATTCCTTGGCTAGGTGTTGGAAGTCTGGATGAAGGAGCCAGAATTCTCAAAACGGAAGGGCTTGAATTTGGGTGCGTCTTGGATGTTCATGCTGAGGACTAGCGGCCAGTGATCTGATCCAGCTCTAGGTATGATGAGGCTTTCCAGCTGGGAGCCCGACTCCATTAATTCCTCGGAGACTAGGAAGCGGTCCAGCCGACAGGCTATGTGCTGGGCACCCGATCTGCGATTCGACCACGTGAAAGTGCCATTGCTATTCTCTATATCTACTAATTTAAGATGATCAATGAGGGTTTTGAACTTACCACTGTCTTGCTCCAGCTTTTTGGTACCTCCCGTTTTTTCCTCTAGTGTGAGGATCATGTTGAAGTCTCCTCCTAGGATCCAGTTGCGTGTGGTCACCAGGGTTCTGATGAGCTCCAGCCTCTGCATGAGTTTGTCTTTATCTTGCTGACTTTGGGGGCCATAGACATTTGTGATGTCCCCCTCCTGGTTCGAGCCAATGATCTGGAAGTGCGTCGTTATTGTGCCCACAGTTGAAAAGGGGTTGTGGACACTTATGCTGGCGGGGTTCCAGAGGATGGCCAGCCCTCTTGAGGCGCCTGCAGAGTCTATTGATATGAAGTTGCAATCTCACCAAATACGCTGAAAGATGATTTCAGCTTCTGCTCCTGCACATTTGGTTTCTTGTAATAAGAGCATGTCTGGATTCTCGGCTTTTATACATTCTCGGAGGGTCCTTTGCTTGGACCTACCATTTAGTCCTCTAATGTTCCAAGTGAGGATTTTCATCATTGAGTTGGTGTCGGGGTTTGGAGGTAAACCTCCGAGATCTTGTGGATCTATCCAGAGTTTATCATGAGGTTGCCTGCCTCCCTGATCCGTTGTTGCACTGTTTTACGCCCTCTTCTCTTATTTTCTCGAACGATTTTCTTCGAGCCGGAATGCGAGTCCGTGGCTATGCCTAACTGTGCTGAGGAGCCCACGGAGGACTTGAGAAATACTTTGTGCACCTTGCGCAATTGCTCTTCAGGAAGGGTTTGCAGGTCTTTTTGATTCAGGGCTTCTTCTAGCTTTTCCAGGTCTATGCCGGCGAGATCCCTTTCGTCCAGCTGCATTGGGGTGTCCCCATCTCCTTCGCCCCTGTCCTCCGTGTGTGCTTCCTGGTTCTGGGGCGGGGGGGTTGGAATTGATGGATTGCCCTGTGATTGCTGTTGATTTTTGTGCGGATCTTGGACTTCCTCCTCCTCTGGCAGGTGCTTCAGGATCTCGTAGGAGTTTCTTGTTTCGATGTTTTGCTTCTTCTCTTGGATTTGTCTCTTTGGTGGATTTCGCTTCTTTGACACCATCGTGGTGAATCCATCCTTTTGTGCGGGCTCACTTGCTTTGGAAGTTGTTTTGATGAGGGGGCAGTCTCTGAAGAGGTGGCCATGCTCGTGGCATCTTCTACAGCGAAAAGGAATGTGCTCATAGTCCAGGGTTTGCTGCCAGTCCTCGTCTTGGTATTCCAGAGTTACTGATCCGGGGAGTGCTTTGGAGATGTTCATGTAGACGCAGATTCTGGCATAGGAGGTGTATTTTCTTTGCCTGGTGGCTTCTGATGCTCTTACATACTGCCCTAGGGTATTCCCTATGCCCATTAGAATTTCCTCCAACCAGAACTCTTGTGATAAAGAGTATAAGCGGATCCACACTGGGGCCATGGTGAAGTCTTATTTGTCAGGGTTGAATCTTTCAGTCCAAAAACGTAGGAAGAGCCAAGCTGAGTTGAAGAAGTATGGGCCATTTTCAAATATCATGTCTTTATCCTCTAAGTTATACAGGATGATAGTGAAAAAGCCCTTGGAGCTAAGCTGAACTTCATAATCCCCCTTAGGGTTCCACCAGTGTTTGATCCATTTATGGAGATCCCTTTCTGTAGGCCATAGCCCCAAGAACTTTCCTATGAGGGCGTGTTCTTTCATAAACTTTGTATGTTCTCCTACCCTGGTGGAGCTAATAAGATATCTTGGTGCTTTTTCTAGCTGGGGTATGCATTTACCTGGTTCCCATCCTCGCTGTGGCTTTGCCTGGGAGGTTCCTGCTTCGGCACCTGTGTCCATTTCCTTCCGAAGGTCGTGTTCTTTGGCCAGGAGCTGCTCGCGAACTTGTTGGGGTGGCTCAAAGGCAGGTCGCTTTGCTCGAGTGTCGGATCTGTCATTGGCAACGATATTGTTGTATGAGGGGGGTTGTCCCCCCCCTCCGTTCCCATTGTGAAGCGTCAGTAGGGTCGGTCTTGGGTTATGCTACAGAGTGTGCGCCGCGCGGGAGCTTTGGTTGTTGGCGTCTATTGTGTGCGGCTGAGAAATTAGGGTTTCCTTAGTCATTCACCCGGCTTCTCGAATTTTCATAATCAACAAATCTTAAATACTATTATAAATACTATAAAATTATATTATATTTTACATTCATTGCTTATAATAAACACACATCAATACAATGACCATAAAATATACCTTAAAACCCTTAAAAACCTTAATATGAAAAAACCCAACCAGAAAATAAAGAAGATTGAACCTTACTCTCCTAAGTAATTTAAAATAAAATGAGAAATAATAAAAATAAAATGAATAAAATCACAAATTAATATATAAAATTTGAAAAATAAAGTCTTTATATAAATTAGCTAGTTTTAGGTATTTAGACCTTTTCTAACTTCTAGTTTTTGCTTTGAATTTATATAATCTTTTTTCTTTAAATTTTTAAAAAGTATTTATTAAAATAATTAATTTTATTTTAAATATAAATTCTTCGTTTTATTTTTTAATAACGGTTTTATTTTATTTTATAATTAAAATAAAGTTTAAAAATATAATTTAAGTAAGTTTACCCCTATATATATATATATATATATATATATATATATATATATATATATATATATATATATATATATATATATTTCTGCCAACCACCCGAACCCATTGTAGGCCAATTGAAATGATACGGGATCAAAGACGTTGATCGATTAGATTTCATCACCACATCGACACATTCCAATACTAGCACCTTCTTCCTCCGGGGCTCCTATTGATTTTCTCTCCACCATCTTTATCCCAATAGAAAACTACTATTTTATGTAATAATAGAGCATTTAATGGAAAACTATTCATAAATGTCGATCTAATTTTCTTTTCTCAATGTCATCTTCACAAAATGGTCACAACTAGCGATCAAATTTGAACTCGTTTGGGCCCTTCCTTTCCAAAGGGTTTTGGTTCATTAAATAAGTGTTAATTAAAATTTGTCTTTAAATAAATATATATTATATATATAATTTACATGTTAATTAATATCTATATCTCTTTTTGTCCAGGGAGAAGAGATCATAAAAATCGTGATCCGATGAAACATTCAATCAACAACCAAATAGGGAGTTTGCTCAATAAGATCGATTAATTTCGGGGATACTACATGCAGAAAGAAGGGGTACCAGCTGGAATAAGGGAGACAACTTTCAACGAGGAATAAGGGAAGTTTTTGCTTTTGGCTCATTCATTCGACTTCTTAATAAATCAAATAGTATAACAAGAGTGAGAAAAGAAGGCCAAGGCAGTTAGCCGATTTACCGAGTTGACGAGGGGAACCCTCTTGCTTCTCCTTCCCCGATGCTCAAACTTATATGCCTTCTCTACTTGCACAACTGCAAAGAACACTCATACTTTTGCGGTAGATTCGACCAATTCTCCACAACAAGATGTGTTAAGGTGTTACAAGGAGATTCATATTTTGAGAACCGACCTTTAGACCTGCCCCCCTACTAGATAAAGGGCCCTACAATCAATTGCATATGTATTTGTGCGAGGTGTTGACTGAATTTCTTTAGGGTTGGATGCTAGTTATTAATCAACGGGTCAAACTCTTGGAGAATTATTAACAATGTTTATAATGAAGTGTGATTTTTTAATAAGTCATCAATATTAATTTTACAGAATCCATCATGTATTTCATTAGAAGCCATAAAATTTCTTTGATACTAATATGATCTATGAATTGTTGTGGATATACCACTAAACAGTTCATCATGACAAATCTTAAATACTATTACAAAAATTGTGAGGTTATGTTCTATTATGTTGATCTGTAAATCGTCATGGATATTCCACTGGAATGGTTCATCACAACAGAGCTTAAACTATTATGAGATCTTAGATTTTTTGCAGTTTATTTCCTTAGATCCCAAATTATTTAATTACTATCTTTGCTTGAATTTAAGAAATAAATTAAATATAAAAATAAAAAACATGCAAAAAATACACACCATCCACACAAATGAACTCAAGATTTGATCTGGGAAACCCAATATGGGAGAAAACCTAGCTAGAAGGTGCGGCCTATGCTCTGCTTTATTTTCTTCAGGTATAAAATGCACATGCAAAGGAATGAGAACTCACTATGAAGTTACCTTTTGACATTGTGAAATAAACAAATGCTATGGAATCCTCCTCCTCCTCCTCCTTTGTTATTCTCAATAAATACCACTCTCGGATGTTTTGCTCAGCCATGGAACAAGATACAGTGCAAATAATGGAACCCCTTCTCCTCCTAGTGCTATGTATTTAACATAGGTCGATAGCCATATAGGGGTAGGGTTTTAACTTCATCAACCCTCAATTGTGATAAGGTTTTGGACCTTCCAGAATATTCTTGAAATTCCACACGTTGCTAGCCCCATATGTGAAATAATGTTATTTGACATGGCATCCTCTCGTACCCTAGTGGTCAACACAGTAGGTCAACTTGCGAGAGGAATAAATTTTGCATACGAACTATGATTGACACGATTTTTGTTCCATTGGAAAGGTCTCTAAGTGTAGATCAACACCAAGGGGTCCTAGCTAAAGATGGGAAAATTTTGACCCCAAAAAATGTCATTTGATGTATCAAAATGGATCTAGAAGCAAATGAAGTGAAGAAGAAACTCCTTGAGCAAGGAGTGATTCGATCGATCACCTCACCTTGTGAGTCGCCTATCATTATAGTACCCAAGAAGGATGAGACTTGGTGGATTTGTATCAATTAAATAACTTTAAACAAGATTACACTATGAAATCAATACCCTCTACCCATGATCAATGATTTGTTAGACTAGTTGTAGCATGCCAAGTACTTCATTAAGTTGGATCTGAAATCAAGATACCACTAGGTACGTGTCAAACAAGAAGACACTTGGAAGGCCTTCCTCAAGACAAGGCAAGGTTTGTATGAATGGTTGTTCATGTCATTTGGCTTATGTAATGCACCAACTACATTTATAAGATTGATGAATGATGTGTTATGCCTATATTTAGATTATGTTGTTATAATATGTTCAGATAACATATTGGTTTATATCTCTACATGGGAATAACGCATCTCACATCTTATACGGGGAAGAACATATTTCTTTTACTAAATAAAATGGAAAGTGTTGCATCACCGTTGAAGGGGTTTTTCAAGGTAGATCATGATGCATGAGAGAGATGGTGAGGGGAACCAACAATGGATGAGATGACCCCTACCAGACCAATACTCTACTGGATTTAAATTATTTAGACCCAGAACAGTCCTCTGACCTAGAAAAATAAATTACCAGTCAAGTTGGTAGTTGCAAAGTCCTCCTCAAGATTCAATGAGGAGATGAGCAAAGTACCCATCTGAAAACTTCTTGACCTCACCCGCAAAATTGGGAATCAGACCCATGAAATCTTGCCGAGGAAGGAAAGAAAAGAGAGGAAATTTGTGGGCAAAAGAGAGGAAAGAGGATGAGTCTGGTCACCATTTTTTGAAGAGGGGGAGCATGTGTAGCTCTCTAGTTATGAAGAGAACTGAAAAACAATTTTTTTATGGGTATAAGAATTTGTTGGGAAACGTTTCCAGTCCAAGCTGATAAACAGGGTTGCAAGAAGAAGAGTGACTAATGAAGCACGCATTGCAGAACCCCTTTCTTGGTGGAGATAAAATCGATCTGCCAAGTTCATGTGGGAGGAGAGTGGCCTCTGTCCCTGGTTGTTGTTGAATAGAAGGAAGAGTCTCTCTCAGAGCATCATAATCTAGTTAGGGGGTGGCCAATAGTGAATCCGTCCAGGAGTTGTTGTGTCTACAGTTGGGTGGGAAAGGGAACCCCTTTCAGCAATTGCATCGCTATCTGGTTTCTAGATAAGTTTATTCTATTAAATTTCTGTAGTGTTTAGATCAAAGAAAATTTTATAGTATGTTTTAGAATTGTGTAAGTTTAATTTCTGGAAAAAGTGACTTGAGAAATTTAAGAAAAATTAAGAGAATGTCTTAGCTGGAGATCTTTTGGTTTAATTTCTTATCTCTTGACTATTTGTGTGCTAAAATAATATTTCTTAGAGTGGATGTTGTGGTTGATTGTACTGTACAATTTAAGGCATGCTTGGGAATTGATGACTGAACAATTAAAAATATCTATAGAACCTCTGAAAGAAGAGAGAATGAGTTTTGTGCGTATTAGTGTTCCATTTTAGTATGTCCTCAAATCCCATGCCAAAACATTTACAGGATATCAGATATGTGTGGACTTTAGGAAATAATCCCAAATATGGGAAAACATTAGAAGTCCTTATAAATAATTATTGAGGAAAAACAATTAGGACATAAACATGAAATTGGTCTAAATGAATTAAAATACAAAATTTCTCAAAATTATATTTGAGGTATAAATAAACAATTGTGTTTAAATTGCGTTAAATCTCTTAAATTTGGGAAGAATCCACTTAAATTTTGGTGGGCAGTAAATCCTAAATCCTGGTAGAAACACTGAATTTATTGTGGAAGTAAATCTTTGTATTACGACCATTTCCTTAAATTTAGTAAGAGTAGTAAAGCACAATAATAAGGAAATAAAATTCTACTCATTTACCCACGAGAAGGGAGAGATTATAATTATATTTTAATTTCCAAGATGGAGAAATCTCCTTGGGATAAATTTAGATTTCTCCTTTTTCTTATTTCCCGTAAGAGAAATTAAATTCATTTAAATCCTCTAGGTAATAAAACCATACAGGGATATGTATACACACATACACACACACACACACACACATTATTAATGTTATTATTATTTTATTATGAAAAGGGAGGTTAAAGCCCCTGGAGCGTAAAATGCCCGAGACCAAGGAGAATCTATTTATTATTATTTTAATGTCAAACACACCAGAGAATAAATGGTGACCAAACGCTTTAACCATCTCGTGGTATTCGAAACTTTGGGACTTCAGGGCTCTGGGGTGTTTGGAGTGATGGAACTCATGAGCCCAAGTTTTCGAAGGACCGAACCCTATCCTTCCATGTACGAGGTTGCATAGCTAAAACATATAAATAATTATATAATATTATATTTAATTGTGATCAAATTAACATAATTGAATACAATAACCATTTTATTGCAATTTATTAAATTATAACCCCAAAATAATTCAGTGTATTTAAATCCTAAGGTAATACAAGTGGGTCCCCTCAAGAACTTTAGAACTCTGAAACTCCGGGACTCCGAGTTATATGAAAATGAAGAATTGTGTGGAAGAGTCAAAGGGGGTGGACCTGAATATATTTTCTTTCATCATAATATTGAACATTAACTAGTGTGGTAATGTGTGCAAGTGGGGTCACTTCGTAGCTTCGGGACTTTGAGGCTCCGGGAGAATTGAGTATAAAGGGTGTGTAGGAGATTTGAAGGAGATTGACCCAGAGAACTCTCTCTCTCTCTCTCTCATGTCAAATATTAATAAAATATTGGATAGTTTAAAACCTAGGCATAATTTTCGAGAAGTATAAATAATAAATTACATTATATCAAGGTTTATTAAAAAGGTTACACATGAATGAAACTAGCTCCTTTTAAATATTAAATAATATGGAAACGTACATAAGTGGGGCACTTTGGAACTTCGAGACTCCGAGGCTTCGAGAAATTTGATCATAAAGGATGTGCGGGAGAGCTGAAGGGGGTTGACCCAAAGTTCTCTCTCTCTCTCTTTCATTTCAAATATTAAATATAATATTGGAGACCTTATAAACTTGGGTGGAATCTCGAAAAATATATAATACAATATTATATATTTTAAATGAGTTACTGTGATATTGGCACGTAATAAAGTACGTTCCCTCTTAACCCTTTTTTATTTAATATTTAATGCTAAGTCATGTGTAAGCGTGGACCCTTTGGGATTTCGGGGCTCCAAGAGTTCGGAGCTTCGAGACTCTAGGATGTTGGGGAAGATAGAGCATAAGAGAAAAAGAGCCGAAGGCGGAACCTATTTTATCGTATCCCAATGTTATAATAAACGTTAAGTGAAATTATTTTTTTTTCCACGAAAAAAATCATAATTTCATTAAGTTTAAAACAAAATTATATTCACAGATATATACAGGCCATAGAGTAGCCTTGTATATATTATCATATGAAAAAGAACTTATACTATCGGTGCTTTTTAAGCATCATTGCATTTTCAGTTGTATAGACAGGTCCATATAAATGCATAATCGAGTCTCCCATGAAACCAGATGTAATATGTTTACCATCAAATTAGCAAAAGGATGAATTGTAGAGGAGGTCCATATCATATCTTGGAAATAAAAAATTTGTACCCATGATACGGCCTGTGATAGTAAACCATGCTTCTCGTTGATGCTTGTTATTCAATATGCCAAAGACCATACCCTAGCTGTGAGGCTTCTTTGGATAGTTTGTCCATCAACCGGTTCCACTCCCTGTAGAGATGAGTGAAAGAGATAGTGTCAAATAAATTGATTAATTTCATAACTTCCTCATAAATTGGAACAAGATGGGAAATGTGACAGCATTGAACTCCTTTTTCCCAGTTGATGATTAACATTGATTCACCAAATACTTGCTACAACCCTTCTCCACAACAAATAATTAAAGTAGTTTTAGAGCCAAAATTTCAACATAATTATTTGTTCCAACCCCCAAACCAGATTTGATAAGGTAATAATGTGAATCTGAGAGATATAGACAACCACCCCCTCTACAAAAATGTTGATCCTATGATGCATCCCCATCAAAGTATCCCCAAGGCCTAGATTTATCAATTGATTCATCCCTAACAATTCGGGCAAGACTAACCCCCCCCCTCCCGAATTTGAGAAGTAATCAAGGATACCAATAAACTTAGCAGTCACTCTAGTTTTCATAGTGACCTCATCTTTGAATATAGCATTTTTTTGGGCCATCCAGATCCCCCAAGCTATGATGATAGGAAAGGCCCTTGAATCATGGTTCCTTATCACATTCGTCAAATCCTTCAAGGAATCACCAAAAGAAATATCCTGCCAACGCTAATGCGTATTTGAAAATGTTTAGGATTTTTCCCAAAACCCCCTGGTAAATACACAACACATGAAAATGTGATCAACCATTTCCAGTTATTCTTTGCAAAGTGGACACCATCCCAGACCATTGAACTGCATCTTTTGTAGATTGCCCCAAGTTGGAATTTTGTTCTCCATAATTGACCAGACCAGGATCTTCCCTCTTGTCTGGCAGTGTTGTTTCTAGAGTTTCTTCCAACACCATATTTGTTCACGTTGGTGTATTTACACACTGATCCGAACATATCCTACTTTTGGAGTATAAATCCCTCTCGGATCACCGTCCCAGAGTAATTCATCCTCCCTATCAGTCAAGCGAATATTAGCAACCTTTAATGCATGTACATACCTACCCCATTAAGTGATAGCATCATCATGAAGTCTGAGCCTCCGCCTAGACAACCATCCTTGTTTCCAAATATTGGTTGTGGTTGGCTCCCCAACTTATGCTAAGTCTATATACCACCGATGAGCAAGAAGCAAATGATTCCCAACATTCAATAAATGTCCATGATTACTTCCTGCCCACGTATCCAATCCAATCTGGACCATCCCGCCTAAACCAATCCTCCAAGACAAACCATTCCCAATCAACTCAAATTCCTTTATCACCGCTTTCCAAACAATAGAGATACCAAATATTCTTTTGATTGGATCCCAAACCCAATCAAGAATGGAAAGAGGCACACTATATTTCTATTGGACAACTCTGGTCCATAGGATGGAAGTGTTGATAAACCTCCAAGTACATGTAGCTATGAGAGATTTGGAGAAAAGGAATATGTTTTTCAACCCCCATCTTCCCAGGGCCTTCAGAACCAAAATTCTATCCCATCGGACCCACAGGATGACTTGATTTTCCTTGTTACCCCTCCACAAATAGGAAAAACAAATTTTCCTTTCTTTTTCCAGGATGCATTTTTGGATCCAAGATAAAGACTTCCAATAAACCGGGATTGCCTCCATTACCGACTTAATCAGTACAAGCCTCCTAGCCCTTGACAATCACTTATGGATCCACACCTTTAGCCTTTTTTCTAATTTTGCAATGAGCCACATCCAGTCTGTCTTCAAGTAGTCATTTGGATTTAACTGAAATCCAATATATTTCAGCCCCATATCTAGCTCAAGCACCTGGAAGGGGAGTTTTGAAGTAGTGTAATGTATCTCATCTACTTCCAATGATGCAAAATTAATGGTAAATTTATGATCATTGATCATCATGCCTGTAGCCATTTTAAATAGTGTAAGACCTTCACACAATTTATTAGTATCGCGCCTTGATCCATCACAAAAAAATGAATATATCATCTACAAAGAGCAAGTGGGAGATGTACATTACCTGAGAAACTTTTATTCCTTTGAACCTACCTGAGTTCTTTGCCTCCTCCTGAAAATGAATGAGACCTTCTCCCACCATAAGGGAGAGAAGTGGGGACAAAGGGCACCCCTGCCTCAACCCCCTTTCATCATGAAAAAATGACATAGTTGAGCCATTAAGAAGGATAGAGAAGGAGATAATGGATAGGCATCCCATCACCCAATTTGTAAATTCCACCCCAAATCCAAGGTGTATTAGTAACATCCTGATATAAAGTCAATTTACCCTGTCATATGCTTTGGATAGATCTATTTTCACTACTGCCCCTTTAATTTTTTTGGTTTTCATACTGTACTGACCTTCTTGAGCTACCCCAATTGCCTCATGTATCTGTCTGCCCACCATAAATCCAAATTGTTCACTTGAAATATTTCTTGAAAGAATATCATTTAATCTTCAGCTAATAACTTTCGATATGATCTTGTAAAGACAGTTGCATAAGGAAATTGGTCGGAAATCATCAAAGGAGGAGGGGTTATCCATCTTTTGTATGAGGGATATAAATTTTGAATTGATAGGATCATGACTATTACCATTCACCCGAGATTCTTCCACCACCTTCAATACGGCACGTCCCACCAGATCAAATAAGGCCAGCTAAAATTCAATAGGACAACCATCAAGCCCATGTCTTTTTTCCTTTTGAAAAGAGTGAATGACTTCCAATAATTTATTCTCTGTGACCAATGCCATTAAATTTTGATTGTCCTCCTCCTCCACAAAACGTGGAAATAACCTAGCTACTTGAACAATTTATGCAATGAAAGTCCCCTCCTGAGCCTTGAATAGGTCCTGAAAATGCTCAGTGCCCATGGAAGCTAGTCCTTCAAATGTGTGTACTGCTTCTTCATCCACCTTTTTTAATTCCAATATTGTATTTGACATTTTCCTTCCTTTGGCATATGCATGAAATAATTTTGTCTTCTCATCCTCACATGAAATCCATAAAGCATGACTCTTTAACCTCCATAGATCTTCTTTTTCCTCCATTAAATCTCTTCTCCTTTTCTCCGTCCTAACTAGATTTTCCTTTGCATCATGAGTAATAAAACCCTGCCCATTACCTTCCTTTAGTTCCTGAAGAATTTGTTCTATGTGTCTCAATTCCTAATCCTCCTTAATATTTTTTCCATGAGCCCAAGTAATAGTTTCTTGTTTCATCGTTTTCAAGTTTTCCATAAACTGGGAAACCACATGATTATGATGATCAAGCTCAATAGGGATCCACAATCCTCTAACCATAGCTTGATATTCTGGATCATTTAACCAACCCTTAAAGAATTTAAACAGACTAGGGGCTCTCCTTCCCCTGCCTCTGAGCTCCAGTGCGATCGAACTATGATTTAATTCACCACCACAGGAAACCCATTATCTAACCAATGGAATGGAATCAATAAACCCCTCTTCCATCAAGAATCGATTCAATCTTTTAGCCACCATGTCATCCCCAGTCCTTTTATTTCTCCACGTTGGATTAAGTTTTGAGGGTTCAATGTCCATCAACCCATGTTGATCCAACAAGTTTATAAAATAATTGGATAGCGGGTCCACGATTGATCTAGGTCCCCAAAATTCCGCATCGCCTAAGGAGAAATTAAAGTCTCCACCAATAATGACCTCCTTTTCATAAAACCAAGAGAACTTAGTAATATATTCCCAGTATATATGCCTATCTAAATAGGGGCCATATATGTTTACAAGAGTCATCGGATGACCCAACTCTATAGAGAAAACATTCAACCCAATCCTTGAATCAAAACCCCAAACATTCTCACATTTACACTTCTTTAACAACCACCTAGTAGCCAATCCCCCAGAGCATCCCCTGGCGTCAACCGCAACAAAAGCCCATCTAGAAAACAAAGATTCTAAAACTTCCACCACTGATTCCCTAACCCCCATAGTTTATTGTACAAAAATTACCTACGGAGATAAACGATCCACCATCCTTTTTTAAAGATGATTTTTTGGACGGGTTCACCAACCCTTGACAATTGAAAGACATGATTTTCATGAGGTAACCTCCCCATTCAATGGATTATTTCCTACTCGAGGCCATATCTAATCTGGTCAGATCTTGAGCCAACAGAAGGTGAGACTTTCTACCCCTACCTCTGATAGACGAGGAACCATAAGGTAAGGAACCCAAGCCACGCCCCCAGCGCGACCTCACCACCCAATAAGTATTCCTCTTTTAGAATGGACATGTTGCGCAAATTGTACCTAACTCTACTATCATCCGAGGACGATTGTTTAGAGACCAACGAGGTCACACAAGGAGAGGGGTTAGTTTCTCCTGCAGGCGAGACCAAAGGAGTAGCTGAAAACAGGGTGGTAGAATCTGTATTTTTGGAAGCCCAAGGAGGGATGGGACTAGATTCCCTAAGTTCACAATTTCACCTGTTGAATGCAAAGGTATAACCAAGCTAGCCATAGAGACACCAGGGACCAATGTTCCCAATGAAGAGGCCAAAGGTGTGGCTATGGGGGGAGGATAGGATTCCCCAAGAGTTGGAACCAAACAAATGGTGAAAACAAGATTTGAAGGAAGAGGGATAGAAATATCCCTAAGAGGGATGGAACCTGTGACTCCTAGAACCCCGTCCAAAATCAAAGAACTAGGAAAAGGAAAAGTATTGGGCATAGTGACACTAAAAGACCACTTACCCGTCAAATCCAGTGCCTGATGACTCTCCTTCACTGCTGGGAGTTGGTCCTTTGTATTTTTCATAGCATGTACATCCGAGCCTTTCCCCTCTGTTGAAAAGGAAGATCTCGATCGCCCCTTAGCAGCACTTCGAACCTTCACCTCCGCCTCTTTCAACCCCACTACATTAGGAACCTCCAGTGTCGACCACGCCTTATCGACTATCTGATCATCTTCCTTTTTATACCGGGATTTCCCTTTGAAAGGTAAGGTGCATTCTTCTACCCCGTGTCCATAGACATGACACCTGTGACATCTAAAGGGTATACTTTCATAGTTCAGTGTCTGGATGAAAGTCCCAGACGTCGTTTCAATTACCAACTCATGTAATAAACCCCTTCGAAGGTCCATCCGAACCAATAATTTGACCACCGACATAAGACCAATCTCTTCAAATGACATGTATACTTCTATGAAGTTTCCCAACTTGTTCCCAATTGTTGCAAATCGAACAGGATTCTAGTACTATTTAGGAAAACCCGACAACCACACCCAAATGGGTTCCACATCCACCCTCTCTTTCTTGGCATCGAAATTTAGATTCCATCATTTGAGGACAATAGGCATTCCGACCATCCTCCAAATTTTCTGCAAAACCCAGTTAACATCCTCCTTTAAAGAAAAAAAAAAGTGAACCAGCCTCTTGCCAGAAGACGAATGAGTGGCTCATTTGAAATATTGCCTTTCCAATTTGTGGCAACCTATTCTTGTATAAAATCCACACACAATTCCCCCCCGCGCTCTTTCAACCACTACCTGTTCGGAGAACTCCACCACCCTATCCATTGCTATATATATTCTCAAAACAAGGCTATCATAAATCTTCCTATCTCGAGCACATTGAGTTCCTATACACGTAAGTGTCTTTCGCCTACCAGCACCCTTCAGTCCCTTTGTTAACCCTTCCTCTCTCGGTTGTTGTGAAATGGGTTTCTCCAGAGAGGGGTCTTCCATTGTTACCTCCCTGCCTTTCACTTCTTCCCTTGAAACTTCTCCCATGCACTTCACCACCTCCCCAAAGTCATCGTCAACATCAATGGGAAAATCTGAGGGCGAAAATGAGATATTGGGTCTAAACCCTAAGGATACCATCGGTATTGAGCCCCAACTTCCCCTGTCAAAATGTTCCCCATAACTGGGGCCATTGCATCGTGATCCAGTCTCCCCTAGAGCTGGGAACAATCCTTATCCAAGCCCCACATCATCCTGAGCCAAGCCCCACATCACCATTTAGTCCCCCAGATAACCCACCAACCAAACCCGAGTTGGGAACCAACCCTTCTGAAATCATCATCACAGTCTTGGGTGAACACCCTGAGCCATGATCAACTGACAGCAAGGCCTCTTAACTCACAATACCACCATCCGATACCACCCAAGTTTCGCTAACAAGAGGCGTTGTGATCCCTGTCGTAAGATTCCCCCAAGCCGCACCCGTGTCCATCGCTTCATCCATAGCCTTTACCACCACCATGCCAGAAGTTTGAGAGAATATGATTGATTCATCGAGAGGGTCAGAGGAATAGTCAACCTCTTCCTCTTCCCCTGCCATGATTAAACCTCCTACCCCATCTCAGACCCAGTCCCCTTAAGTGGAATTAATTATATTATATGACGATATAATAAATTGTATTTGCACAAAGGTATGGTAGGAGTGGGACCCTCTCCGTAGCTCCAGGAGTTCGGGACTCCGGGACTCTGGATGTTCGTGGATAATAGAAGGAACAAGCAACGAAGGGTCGAAGGCTCAAACCTACCCTTTTTCGCCCCAATGGTTGCACAAATATCGATGTAAACATTTAAAGTGATTAATTATATTATAAATAATTATATATGTAGTACTTTACAACATGAGTGGGACCCTCTCCGAAACTCCGGCATTCAGGAGATTTGGGTTCATAATATCCTGATGAGGAATCTTCACCAAAGCCCGAAGGCTTAGGTATTAATGGGTATTGACAAGCCTAAGTGCTCCTTTGATATAATTAATCATATTATAGTGTAATTAAATATAATTATAATATAATATAATTAACAAAGGGATAATTTGTCGTTGAATATAGTTAATCATTTTCCCAGTAAAAAAATAAATATGCATATATTTATATATGTTAAATTACATGAAAATGCGGCGTGGAGTTGCATGGTGAGGAGGAATTGAATTATATACCTTAATTGAGATTAATCAACTTAAGTATATTATGAAGAAATTAGACTCATTGTGTTATAATATAATTACTCATAATTATCATTTGAGTAATTTATTAAGTTAGTGCTAAATTACTTCTAAAGGGGGGAAGATAAAGTCAAACCTCAGTAATTACTCGGCCATGGCTATTAGGCTAAGCAAAGATTGATTATTGGATAATTAGTTGTGGAAAATAATTATCCTAAATGAGGTTTAAGTAATTAATTACCAAAGAATGGTATTCTATGAGATATTAATTAAGTATTTTATTTGGACTATAGGAGAGGGACAAATGACATCCTCTAGTCGAGCAAGCCTAAGCACCCTGTGGTGACATGGAGAATTGGTGCTGACTAAGAACATCATTGTGATGGCACATGTTAATCTTTAATGGGTTGACGAGTCGAGTGGGGTCTAGTAGGATTGGTGAACCTTAGGTGCCAAATGGATCCTAACTGAAGTTCGGGAGGTCTGACATGCATCGACATTGTCCATTAAGGAGAAAGGGATTAGTCCTCGATACCATATTCATTGGAGGTAAGCGAAAAAATTATACCCCATCCCTTAAAAAGGTACTTAGGGGTCAGGTGTGTGACATATTCCATTGTAGCACTCTTCTCTTCTCGTGGCTCCTTTCTAGCTTTCTCAATCCATCTTCATCCATTACAAGTAAAAACCTCTTGCTAGATCTCTCACTAAAATTTACCCAAGAAAAATATAAAGCCAAACAATTAACACAATAGAAATGTGTCAAGTGTGTCTCTTATTCTCCAAACTCTAGTTACAAATGAGAGCAAAACCTTCTTTATATAGGAGAGGCATCCTTCTAAGAGAAAGTGTAGAAAACCATGAGTTAATACAATACCATGTGCTAGAACAATGGACACAAGAAGCCATGGGTCAAAATCATGGGAAGATACTCAAGTTGTCACATTAGAACCCAAGAATAGAGGGGCACCCTCATAAAATAATAATAGAATGATGTGTATACCACATCTATGGCCCAAAAGGGGCATAAGTAAAGGTGTGCCCCCCTCAAATGAAGCTAACTTCTTCGTGATCCAGTCAACAATGGTCCAAGAAGAAAGCGCCCTCATAAAATAATCCACGAAGTGAGGGTCCAACTCATAAAAATGAAGAATAGACAACCAAAGTATAGGTGTTCCCCTCTAGAAGGAGGCATGTGTGGCCCCAAATGAGGTTCCTCATCAAGTTTGTAAGGTCCAAAAGGAAATAACCAACTCAACCACCTATAACAAACTGTAACAACCTGGTCCAAGTGCTCAACTACCTCAACAACCTCCCACGTGTCATACATGAAAGAGTATGAGGCACATGTGTGGGGAAATATGATCCAACTAAGCAAGGGCACCCTCTTAAAGAAATCCATGTGGAAACTATGGTGATGTGGCATCCATGTCATAGCATGATGCATTGTCACAAATCCCAAGGCAATGACATGTATCCAAATGAAGTACATGGATCCCAAGGCAAATGGAATAGATCCCGATGTTGGTGGGTATGACCAAATATGGGTACATGTATCCCAATGCAACATCAAAGATCTCAATGCAATGTCACAGATCTCTAGGCATGGTATGTAATGTCCCCACTTTGGGACATCATCACAGTGCAGAGATTTATGATGACCAGAGTAGCCAGATGGATGTTATAGTGAGTACAGGGGTATTTGAGAGGCATTGTGGGGTCCAACTTGCATTGATCATCATATTCCATCATTATGAGCCATTATGCATAGGTTGGCTTTGATTTCATTGCATTCTGACGATTTCCATGATTTTGACTATTTTGAGCTATAAGTTAATTGAAATAACTAAAGAGGTCATTTTGGGCACATTACTTGGAGGAACCTCTCAGTGTAATAGCTCATTGGAATCAGGAGGAGCAACACTACAGGATGGGATGGATAGAAGTGACTTTCAGTGGCCAAGGAAGCCACAAGGAGAGATAAGGAGATTTTCAAAGGTAAAAAGGTTAATTAATTAATTAAAGTGATCTAATTAATTAATTAATTATTAATAAAATGAAAGTCACTTTGGAGGGACAAGGTGAGCCAAAAAGTATAAAAGGAAGGCAAGGGCCTCTACTCTATTATTCATGTCTTTCTATCTTTGATATCTGGCTTCTAGCTAGTGAGCCCAGCATTGGGGGTTTTGAGGGTTTTGACTTAACAAACCCTAGAGGACGATTCGATGGTGAAATATTCCGCCTAACTTGTCCCAAGCTTGGTCTTGGAGATGCAATATGCTCCCACACCATTCTAGTTCCAGATCTACTCAGTTACATTAGGGTTCTACATCAGTTGTATGTGCAGGTAGAGAGAGGGTGCACCATTTGAGGGTTTCCATCAAGGGGGGCGCACCATCCATTGAGGGAAGTTCATTGCAGGTGGTTGGTAGGGTTTTTGAAGATTCTATCACCTGGGTTCTTCTTGCAAGGCCTTCACCATCATTCCTAGTGATTTCTGAGAGAGTTTTATGGTACAAATGATTTGTTAGAGCATTGGGACAAATTGAAGAGAAGGAGGGCGTTTCTGAGATTCAGATCTAGTCAATTTGGAGGGGTTACACTTCAGATCTGACCCTGATACTTCACCTAGTGACTTGCAGTGTCTCGATCTATATTCCTGGGGAGTTTCAGAGCATTTGGAGGCCTCCTTCATCAGGGTTGAATTATTAGGGTTTCAGTCATCCAGTGGGGCGCACCATTCAAGGGAGGAGTTCAGATCTACAGGGTTTGAGAGGGATCTTGGAGATTCGGGCACCTGGGTTGTTCTTGCCATCACCCGATCTACTGTTTGGCATATTTCTTGAGGTGATTGGACATCTTTGTCACCAGGGCCGAATTGTTGAGGAGCTTCAGCTATCCAACAGGACGTGGCATTGGTCTTCATCTCTTATCCAACCTTTGGAGGCTTATTTTGTATTGTCGGGAGCATTTTGTAGCAGCTCTATTGTCTATCTTCTTGGCCATCTGTTGAGCATTCCAGATCGACATCTTCATTGTAGCAGTTTTCTCTATTTCATGAATAAAAGTAGTTTGAGATGTTTTGGCTTGTCTATCATATTGCATATGGTTGAGGTATGTTCCATGGTTGTCTCTTCTTGTTATTTTTGCAAACATTCATATAAACAAATCACTAAACCCTAAGGCCGAAATCAAGAGGCCATTCAACAAGTAAACACAAGTAAACAAATAGATCAACAAAGTGTTTGAAAACATTCCACAACTAGAAAAAGTTTAAAAAGACACCCAAAACCATGATGATCCTGGCATAATGGCTTGGGATCATTATAGTGGTATCAGAGCTTAGATTCCTGCCAGCCAGTGGGAATTAGCACATGCATGCAGAGCATAGAGGGGTCTTCCATAAGGAAAAATGGATGAGATGCACTTTGATCTAATTTTCTATGAGATACAATATTCCAGCCTTAGCATCGAAGAGATTAGAACTCACATAACCTTCCCACAGTATGTAGCCTGGAGAAATACCAGATGGAGCGAAGATGATATTTTACTCGGGATCATTGGATTAGAGGAAAAGAGAGCCAGAGACCATAGAAGGTGGGAAGAACAGAGAAAACCCATGCCCAGTATCAGACAACCTTGCTACAGTTGCAAGGGGTCGTGGGAACCTGATCATAGGTGTAGGGGTAAGAATCTGGAGCACAATATTGAGGTACACTATGACAGGGAGGATGAGGTGTGTGTGGATGGAGCGATAAATGTTGATTCAGAGTAGTCGGATGATGACAGTGACTCTTGCACAGAGGCTAGTTATAGTGACTATACCTCAAAGGATAGTGATGATGACTCTTGCACAAAGGTTACTGATACTTGCACGCTTGAGGAGGATGATGACCCTTGTGTAGTGGATAGGCAGCTGGATGGACAGGACTATAGCACCAGTGTATCAATAGACATATCACATACCATTGATGTCTTTACATCTCAGCAGAGTGGTGACACTAGTGAGGAGACACACGTGTTAGCACTTAGAGATGATGATGTTCCTATGGGGTTCGTGACACATCTGTCACCTGTTCAGAAACCCATGATAGCCACGTCACATGAGGAGATCAGTGGCATGTCAAGTATGATGGATGAGCCTAGTGTGAGGGATGCACACCATGGACAGGTAGACCCACAGATCCAGGACAAGGTACAGTTTGTACAGGCAGTTGACCTCACACATATAGGTCAGCCAGAGGAGATTGAGTCACAGCTATTGGAGACTCCATTGGTTGAGCAGATTGTAGAGGCTGACAGGTTGATGGAGCACTTACTTCCAAGATCGGCTTGCATTGATGAGGATGCACTCTTTAGTATTCAGGATGACCATAGCATGTGTCTAGACACAACTATATGGGATCGAGGCATAGATGATAGTAGCAGGTTGAGTGCACATGAGGATATGGCTGCTCATACAGGGTACAGTGTGATTCAGGGGGAGATAGCATCTAGTGATGGGATGCAGTGGCATACAGGAGTACCCAGTAGCACAACAGGTAGTGGATAGTTCAACACGTTATCTTATGCCAAGGGTGTTTTTGGGGGGCTCTAGAGTTGACACTAGCAGGACTGACACTATTAGTGAGGGGTATGATATGGCACCTCAACATGACCATGATCAAGATTCACACCACTTAGCAGCACAATTGAGAGTTAGTGAGGCTATGTTCATGGCAGCCACTAGACGCATTGATGAAATGCATGCAGTGATGAAAGATTACTGCTGGAGAGAATCAATGGCACATGGTAGTTCGGATGAGGGGATTGCCATGGATGATTTTCATACTCTCAGGGAGAGAGTATCTGTGATGAGGACTGACCACCAGCAGTTGTTGACAGACATGGATTATCTACTGAGGGTTGGTGAGATGTATCATGAGGCTCTGAGGGAGCAAGAGTTGAAGATGGACCAACTCACTTAGGAGTTGGAGAGCACTCGAGGATTCTTAAGAGGCACACAAACCACCCTTCAAGAATCAGAGTCTAGGATAAATGAGTCTCTTGAGGAGATCCATCAGAGATCCACTTCATATATCTTAGTAGACACTCATATGTCTCAGTCAGTCACGTTGATAGAGGATGTTGATGATCTAGTAGAGGAGCACCAATTGATGGAGGGCACTTCCATTTGTGTCTTGGGAGTGGTTGATCTCCATACAGAGGTTGATCCAGCAGTATGCCCAGGATCTGTGATGCAGCATGAGTCTATAGGAGATGACATCAGTATGTCAGAGCATACAGTGATGAGTGATAGCTCACAGAGACATGCCGAGATGTATGATGGGATTCAGAGGGGTGTATTGACTTGCATGGAGGAGACACACTTAGGGGAGTATGCATATTTCACTCTTTTGCAGCAGCCCATAGTTATGAGTGAGCACCTTCACCAGATCAGCAGTCGCATGAGGAGAGATAGACAGTGGTTGAGAGCATGGAGAGTGCCTAAGCCAAGGCCACCTGACATGAGTACCTTTACGGCATCCATCCGGAGAGAGAGGGATCGTCATAGGCAGCCAGTTGAGACTTGGTGTGTGAGAGAGAGCATCATGGGCCAGGTGGTAGTAGATGAACACATAGGGCTTCTGACAGTGATCAGTCTCACATAGGAGCAGTTAGAGGAGATTGGAAGTGATAAACTTCCAAGTTTTCCATGGGACCCAGGAGTCCGTTTTGTTAGCACAATCTCCATGTTGACCCAGGTTGCGCTAGAGAGCCACACACTCCACCTTGGTTTGGTTTGGAGTGGGTCTACAGGTACTTGGCCTATGGGGCGAGACCTTTCCTTTCACTTGATCATCATGATAGGGCATGGAGATGTTTGGACAAGTACTTATTCTACAAAGGTGTCTTCACTGATACAGTTTCTGGACAACAGGTCCAATGGTCATAGGTATTTCAACTGGAGAACCCAGGAGAGGAGGGTTCAGGATGTATGCAGGGAGCAGACAGTCATGGTCAGATTAGTGCAATTTCAGCATGAGGATCTTCAACAGAGGTTAGCATGGGACCCAGGGATTGTAGGATTGAGCATTTCATTAACCAACAGGGGAGAGTGGATCATTGCAGGGGAAAGTTATTCTAACTTTCCATTGAGCTTCAGTGTTGAGAGGAGCACATCGATTGCGAGTGCCACATGAAGGTCTTGCATCACCTCAATCAAGCATCAACATGTGCAGTTGATGGAGGCCGTGTGGATCTTGGTAGAGACTAGGAGGATGGAATCACTCTGGGATGAGGCCATATGTCAGGTACAGGAGACTCACAAAGTTGGTGTATTTCAGGATTATGCGTCTCAGGGGCTAGCAGTTCATGACTTGATATGGGACCCAGGGGGTAGCATGTGTGATTGTTCATCTTTGGATGGGTTCTACTATGTATCCCATAGGTGGACATGGGATCCTGGCATTTTAATTGAGGGGATTCGATTATTGCTTGAGAACAAGCAATTTTCTAGCAGGGAGGACTGTAATGTTCCCACTTTGGGACATCATCACAGTGCAGAGATTTATGATGACCAGAGTAGCCAGATGGATGTTATAGTGAGTATAGGGGTATTTGAGAGGCATTTTGGGGTCCATCTTGCATTGATCATCATATTCCATCATTATGAGCCATTCCGCACAGGTTGGCTTTGGTTTCGTTGCATTCCGACGATTTCCATGATTTTGACTATTTTGAGCTATAAGTTAATTGAAATCACTAAAGAGGTCATTTTGGGCACATTACTTGGAGGAACCTCTCAGTGTAATAGCTCATTGGAATCGGGAGGAGCAACACTACAGGATGGGATGGCTAGAAGTGACTTTCAGTGGCCAGGGAAGTCACAAGGAGAGATAAGGAGCTTTTCAGAGGTAAAAAGGTTAATTAATTAATTAAAGTGATTTAATTAATTAATTAAATATTAATAAAATGAAAGTCACTTTGGAGGGACAAGGTGAGCCAAAAAGTATAAAAGGAAGGCAAGGGCCTCTAATCTATTATTCATGTCTTTCTATCTTTGATATCTGGCTTCTAGCTAGTGAGCCTAGCATTGGGGGTTTTGAGGGTTTTGACTTAACAAACCCTAGAGGACGATTCGGTGGTGAAAGATTCCACCTAACTTGTCCCAAGCTTGGTCTCAGAGATGCAATACAATCCCACACCATTCTAGTTCCAGATCTACTCAGTTACAGGAGGGTTCTACATCAGTTGTATGTGCAGGTAGAGAGAGGGTGCACCATTTGAGGGTTTCCAGCAAGGGGGCGCACCATCCATTGAGGGAAGTTTATTGCAGGTGGTTGGCAGGGTTTTTGGAGATTCTATCACTTGGGTTCTTCTTGCAGGGCCTTCACCATTCATTCCTAGTGATTTCTGAGAGAGTTTTATGGTATAGATGATTTGTTAGAGCATTGGGACGAATTGAAGAGAAGGAGGGCGCTTCTGAGATTCAGATCTAGTCAGTTTGGAGGGGTTACACTTCAGATCTGACCCTGAGATTTCACCTAGTGACTTGCAGTGTCCCGATCTATATTCCTGGGGAGTTTCAGAGCATTTGGAGGCCTCCTTCATCAGGGCTGAATTATTAGGGTTTCAATCATCCAGTGGGGCGCACCATTCAAGGGAGGAGTTCAGGTCTACAGGGTTTGAGAGGGATCTTGGAGATTCGGGCACCTGGGTTGTTCTTGCCATCACCTGATTTACAGTTTGGCATCTTTCTTGAGGTGATTGGACATCTTTGGCACCAGGGGCGAATTGTTGAGGAGCTTCAGCGATCCAGCAGGACGTGGCATTGGTCTTCATCTCTTATCCAGCCTTTGGAGGCTTATTTTGTATTGTCGGGAGCATTTTGTAGCAGCTCTATTGTCTATCTTCTTGGCCATCTGTTGAGCATTCTAGATCGACATCTTCATTGTAGCAAGTTTCTCTATTTCATGAATAAAAGCAGTTTGAGATGTTTTGGCTTGTCTATCATATTGCATATGGTTGAGGTATGTTCCATGGTTGTCTCTTCTTGTTATTTGTTGCAAACATTCATATAAACACATCAGTAAACCCTAAGGCCGAAATCAAGAGTCCATTCAGCAAGTAAACACAAGTAAACAAATAGATTAGCAAAGTGTTTGACAGAATACCACAACTAGAAAAAGTTTAAAAAGACACCAAAACCGTGATGATCCTTGCATAATGGCTTGGGATCATTACATAGTACATGGATCCCAAAGTGTAGATGACACCCATCTACATATACACAACTCCCAATGTAGGGTGCCCACTCATAGTGGCGGATTTAACCTGCTTACAAGCCATTAGATGATGCACATCTTGTGTTTCTCTTCTAACAACAACATAACAAAGGCTAAGTTTAAAATTTCCTAAGTTTACTAAGGGAGGACACTTTTATCCCTGTATTACATGTGACAAAGACCAAGACAAGTAATATTTCCTAGATAATCGGGTTAGATGTAGTTAAAAAGGTGAATAACTTATGGAAAGGGAAAGGGAGCATTGTGCAATGACCCTCACAACCACATAATGACAAAGGTCCATTTTCCCAGTCCAACTAGCTTTCAAGATCTAGGAATCTTCATTATTTGTATATGCAAGTATTCTAAGAGACAATTTTTTCTTAGGGTTACCACCTCAACACTTTATTTATTTCCCCTTTTACATTTTTCTTTGTTTTTTAAGTCATTTTGTTTAGATAGGCATTTTTAGCATATTAATTAGGGGTGTAAGCCTTTTTAATGAGGTGCCATAGCTCTAGCCTTATTATCTTTTTCTTTTTTTTTAGTTTTTACTCTTCATCTCTAACCTTTTTGGCTTTATTTGACTTAGGATTACATTGTTTTTCCATTTTTCTTTGGCTAGACCTTGTTGGATAACATTTGATAAGTCAAACATGGGAGGGGGATTTTTTTTTTTATGAATGAGATAGAAGTGAGAGAGAAAATGTGTAAAGGTGTTATGTATGGTTGGGATATGGACACGTTGCACCCACTTAATCACTAGTAGTATGACCTGATTTTGTACTCATCACATCTTTATAGGAAAGCCATGTTTCCCATGGTAAAACAAGAAAAAATGGAAAATTGGTTAACATTATGGAGTTGTTATTAGATAACACTTCAATGTTCACCATTTTCATGGCTAGTTTAGAAGTTATAGCACCATTTCTAAATGACAAACCAATGCATGCAGAGCATAACACATCATATGAAGTATTACATATTAAACCAAAGTACCATGACCATGCATACTAAAAGCATAATACACAAAACTGATTTCGTACTCATCACATCTTTATAGGAAAGTCATGTCTCCCATGGTAAAACAAGAAAAAATGTAAAATTTGTTAACATTATGGAGTTGTTTTTTTTTTTGACAAAAACGGGTAATGGATTTTTAATTTAAGAAAACAGTGGCGAAGCCACTGATGCAGCTACATAAGGACTGAGATATACTTTACTTAATCGGTTACAAATCTTGGTGGCCATGCCTTCCTACCAGGTGATGGAAAGAGAAAACTAACAGAGTCATTAATTGTGGAGGCTTCTATACAAAACGCCTTCTTCGTTGCAATGGTTTCAGATCTGCATTCCAAGATTCTAAACTATTGATCAAATTACTTTGGATCATCCTGCTTGGGTTGGTCCCTCTCTGGTCCCTCTCCGTCTTCCATTCTTTGTTCAGTTGTTTTATTTTTTATTCTAGATTGTTGACTATGTTTTCGAACTCTTGTTTAGGATCTATGAGTTCTTTACGTAACTTCCCCAGCTCCTCTGTTAGCTCGAAGTTTGTTGTGGTGATATCAGCTTCGAGCATTTCCAAGCACCTTCCAACACCGATGTCTAAGTTCGTGAGAAAATCCAGTTGATGATGCAACAAATTCAACCTTTCTTCAGTAGTGGGTTTGTTTCCCGAGTTGAACTCCATATTCTTCTCCTTCCTTGTTGCTCCCGGACTGCGAAAACTGTGCGCACGCTTCTCTCTACCTCTGCTTGACTGCCTCTCTTTCCTTCGTATGCTCTGGGTATGAGGAGGCCCTTCTTTGCTTCCCTTTTTATCTGCAACTTATTCCAAATTCGACTCCCCTAAACGATTCACGTGATCTGGAGTGATGTCTTTCCCTGAAAATTCAACGACCAAATGATGTTTACGTTCATCCATTCTGACATTTTCTTTGTCTTTACCTGCCTTGGTTTCTCCCCTGTGTCTTGTCTCTTGTGCCTTGTGACCTTTCCAGCTCATGCCCCTTTCAACTACTGGTCTTTTTCCCCAAGTCTCAAGGCAAATCCATTCTAGTTGTGATTCCATTTATTTGTAAGGTTCCAATATGAGAGTTGGCTCCTTTGTTGGCCCATTCAGACTCCAGAGGACATGGTAAAACTTGTAAGTACAGAGAATTCCAAGGAGGAGATGGATTTTCTCTAGAATGTGATGAAGTTTTGCATTTTTTACTCTTTTACGAAGGATTAAGGATTAGATTACTAACCTGGAGTCCCCTATTATCACCAGATCTTGGAAATTGTGATTAATTGCTTGATTTAGTCCTTGCCAGAGGGCCAATGCTTCTACTCTATTGTTAGATTCTGTTCCAAGTCCCCAGGCAAAGTTGAGTTCCAGGTGACCTATTGGGCTTACCAGGATTCCTCCTCCACTAGTCGGACCTGGGTTTCCTTTGGAGGCCCCGTCAAAGAACAAAACATGTCTATTTTCCTTTCTCTTCTATTCGTCGAAATCTTGCTCCTCCTTCTGGATTTCCCAGATTTCCTGGTGAGAGTTGTTGCATGTTTGTTGTTGTTGATCTTGGAGATTAAAGTGTTCAATCCAATGTTCCTCTTCTGGCTCCAGGGGATTTGAGTTTTTAACTTTTCATAAGTAGGGGTCGGTCTCCCCAAAATAGGCCTTTATCTTGGTTGCAACTTGAGCTGGGCTTCTTTTGGTCTCCCTAAAAATCCTGTTATTTCGCTCGAGCCAAATATTCCAGAGTATAAATTTAAGGAGAGTTCTCCAAAGGGTGGAAATTTGGCCTTTTTTTGTTGTCTGGAAGGGACAGAGGGAATTCCAGTTTTTGAGTAGGATGTTGGCTTCTTGTGGGAGCTCAAAGGTGAAACCTAGGGACAATTGCCAGACTTCCTTGGAGTAAATGCAACTTAGGAGAAGATGGTATGTGGTTTCCTCTTCCTGAAGACAGATGGGACATCTATGAGGACCTTCCCATCCTCTTCATCTTAAGTTTTCTCCAGTTAGGATACCTCTATGAGCCATGGTCCAAACAAACATGTCTATCTTTGGGATAGATTTGGCGGTCTAGATTGCTCTCCAAATTGCTAGATCTGGGGGGACGTTAGGGACAAAGACTATGTGTCGATACCCAGTTGTTGTAGTGTAAATTCCAGAGCATGTTCCCCAACCTCTCTTGTCTTTTTTCCTTTCTTTTAGGGGGGATTTCCCTTGTAGGAAGAACTTCAGAGTGTTCCAGTCCTCTTCTAAGTTTGTTGGTATGTTAGCCATTTCCCAATTTTGCCAAGCTTTTCGTTCATCATTTCCCCAAACTAATATATCCCACAAACTATTTAAATTATGAGTTCTCATCCACACTTTGAGCTGGTTAAGATCCTGTCTCGAGCCTAGAGGTGGGTCTCCCATTATTCAGTCTTCCCAAACGTTGATCGCTTTTCCATTTCCTGGTATCTAGGTAAGTTGAGGGATAAAGTGTTTCAAATCCTTCTGACACAGTGAGAATATTGGGGATCCTTTCTCCACCACAGCTGGGCGATCTAGGGACTTTTTCCTTGGGCCTCGAAAGTACTTCCTCCAAAGCACTTTTTTACTCTAGGAAGGGGTCCCTGTGATTAGGTTCCATAGTATCTTTGCTCCTAAAGCTAGATTTTGTGCCTGGAATCTTTTAAAATGGAGGCCTCCTTCTAAAACAGGCTTGGAGATTTTTTCCCAGCTTATTAGATGCAATTTTTTCCCTGATTGCTTTCCTCCTTCCCAAAGAAATATTATGAACAGTGTTTCAATTTTCTGGATCGTGGAAATAGGGGCAAGTAACATGGAGCTTTGGCAGATCAGAATGCTTGCTAGAGCTGCTTTGATGAGGACCACTTTGCCTGCAAGATTTAACCAGCTTGTTCCCCAGGAGTTTATTTTATTTTTTAACTTGTCTATCAACAGGTTCCAGTGTGAAGCCTTTGGCTTGGATTTGAAAATTGGGACTCCCAGGTATTTAAAGGGATTTTAGTTGGTGCAACCTTCCATTCCCAGAATTCTAGAGATATCTAGCATTTCCCTTGGTGTGATATTTCATCCAAAGATATTGCTTTTAATCAGACTTATGGCATTGTCAGAGATTTCTATGTAGACATCTAACTCATTTTTTAATTTCCTTGTTGTTTGCAAACTCTCTCCTCCCATCAGCAGTGTGTCATCCGCAAATTGGGCATGATTTATGTCCTTTACCCCTTGGGCTATCCTCAGGCCTAAGAGGTTTTTATGCGTCTGGAAATGGTCTAATTGGAAACTTAGCACTGAGGTCTGGATGGCATAAAGGAGAGGAGAAAGGGGGCAGCCTTCACTGAGTCCTATGGAGGCTTGAAAGAAATTAGTGGTCCTTCCATTCACTAGCAGTGCTATCCAGGGGGAGCCAATGCAAGATTTTATCCAGTTTATAAATGTTGGGGAAAAACCAAAATTTTCCATGACTTTGAACAGGAAGTTATGTCGAACCCTGTCAAAAGCATTAGAAAGATCGAGCTTTATAATCATACCTTTGTCTTTCCTTTGGATGCTAGAGTGTAGAGCTTCTTGAACTAGGATGATATTGTCCACTACATGTCTGCCTTTTATAAACCCACCTTGGTTTTCAGGGATGATTGTTAGGACAATTTTTTTGATTCTGGTGGCTATTACTTTTGTGAGGATTTTGTAACTTGTGTTACATTGGGAGATTGGTCAGAATCTTCCAAAATTGACTTCTCCTTTTTATTTTGGGATAAGAGCAAGGAAAGACGAATTTGTTCCTCCTCCTAACTTGCTGCAAGTTTGAGATTTTTGGATCAGTTTCGTAAGGTCTGAATTGATTATATCCCAACTGTGTTGAAAGAATCTGGTTGTGAAATCGTCCGGACCTGGGGCTTTGTCTGGGTTCATTTGATCAAGTGCCTCTTTTACTTCTTACTGGGTTACTGGCTTTGTTAGACTCATGTTGACTTCTTCTTGGATGAGGGAAGGGACGAGAGAGAGGGGGTAAGCTTTAGAGTCGATTGCAGACTGTTGAGTTTCTGTGTAGAGGGTTTCGAAAGTGTCTGCCGCAACTGCTTTTATGCTTTCAAAATATGTTATTGTTTGGTTTTGAACCTGAATTTTCGTGACTTTCTTGTACTACTTCCTTGCCTCAGCTTGTTTGTGAAAGTAGCTAGTGTTTTTATCTCCTTCTTCCAACCAGAGGCTTCTCGATTTCTGTTGCCAGTAATTTTCCTCCTCTCGGCAGGCTTTGTACAAATTTCTTTGGAGTTAGTCTTCTTGATGCAATATTTCTTGGGTGATTTCCTTATTTTCCATTTCAAGCTAATGGTTCCCTAGTTGCTTTTGGGCTTCTTAGTGAATTACAATTGGATTTGAATGGGTTTTTACCCAAGACCTTAATGCTTCCTTTAGTCTTCTGATTTTTTCTTCCCAAACAAAGAAGATTGAGCCTCTTACTGTGTCATTCTAGATTTTGGTAACCAACTTCTGGTAGCCTTCATCTTGGATCCAAGATGGATTAAATCTGAAAGGGATTGGTCCTAGATTCTTGTCAGGTGAGATTTCTAAAAGGATTGGTTTGTGGTCTGACACATTGTTGCGGGAGGATCGAATAGGAGGGTGTGAGGCCTAGAAGTAAGAAGGAGCTTTGGACTAAGAACATGTCTAATCTAGCAGCAATGTGCCTCGGGCCTACCCTCTTGTTTGACCATGTGTATTTACCTTTTGTTGGCTTGATGTCTTCTAGCACCTAATCAGACATGATATCTTCTACCCATTCTCTTGTTGGGTCTCGTACAATGGAGCCACCTTTTTTCTCGGTTAGAGCTAGGGTCACATTTAGATCCCCTCCAATAATGATCTTATCTAGATCCTTTAGTTGCAGGTAATCTTTTAGGGAATCCCAACAAATTTTTTTTTCCTCTAGCAACAAAGGCACATAAAGACTAAAGAGACTTATTAGTTGGCATGTTTCTCTGTGAAGGAGGTTGGTGTAGATCCAGTGTGCTCTTGCTTCAAAATTGACTAGGTCGAACTTCATAGTGTTCCAAAGGGTGCCTATACCTCCTGAGGCTCCTCTTGCACTTTTAACTATTCCTTGGATTATTTTCTAGAGTGCTTTTGTTGTTTTGAGGAAGTTTTTCTCTTCCATCTTGGTCTCCTGGAGTAGTAGGATATTGGACTTAGAGGTTTTTATGATATCTTTTAGTGCTTCTTCCTTCATTTTTCCGCCGAACCCCCTACAATTCCAGGATGTTAGTTTCATGATTTACCTGGGGGGGATGTGTGGGCTCCTTAAATATCTTTGGAGTGCTTCCTTGTCTGTCTTACACTAATCAACTGCCTGATTGTTGGTTGCGAGCCATTAAGGACGTCTTTATATGTTTCTTTATCTCTTTCTTCTTCTTTTTTATTTTCTTCCTCTTCCTACTTTCTTTGTGGTGACCAAGGTGTCACTTGCCCCTTTGTATTCACTTTATGAGGAGACCTCTCCTTCCTCTATGTCTGGATCCACGTCCTTTCCTGCTCCAGTTTTGGCTTGCTCTTCTTCTATCTCTGGGGCCGACATCCCTCTAGTTTCTAGGTTTGATTTCCCATGCGGTTCTTCGGCTGGTTGGCCTTCCTGAGGAGCTTCTCCTGTCGTTGTTCCTGCATGATTCTGATCCAATAGTCTGAAGCTATTTTTTGTCCTTACTTCTTGTTGGTTTCCTTGTTCCATGGGTTGTGCGGGGGTTTTCATATCGTTCCTTGGTCCTTTTTCTATGGATGAAGCTTTCTCTTTCCTTGGTTATTGCCACCCTTCTCCATTTTCTTTCTCCCTGCTTGGGTTTTTAGGGAAGTTTCATTGGAAATGGTCGTATTTGTGGCATCCTCTGCATTTGAAAGGTAATTGTTCATAATATAGCTTCTGATAGTGATTCCATTCTCCAACCTTTAATTTGATTGCCTCTGGAAGGCCCACCTCTAGGTCCACTTCCACACAAATGCGCGTGTAGGAGTATTGATCTTTAGGATTTTCTTTGTCAATATATTGACCTAGCCCATTCCTGATTGCCTAGAGCGAAGAGGGGTTCCAGCAGTGGATAGGGAGATTAGGGAGTTTGACCCAGACGAGGGCGTCCTTGGGTACTTCGACTGCCGGGTCAAAGCTTGGTGTCCAGCGATTCAAGTATAGCCCTTGTGTGCCCATGAAGTACGACCCATTTCTGAAGATGAGATCTTTTCTTCCTGATGAATTCAAAGATGAAGAATCCTCTTCCCACCGCATAGTAAGTTACACTGCTCTTGATCATCGGTCGCCAGTTTCTTTGGATCCAGTTATCAGTGGTTCGGGCTGACAGCCAAAGCTCCATGAATTGTCTGACAAATCCTTGGTCTGACAGAGAGATTGCTACATGCATTGGGTTATCCGGGGGTAGATCAATTTCGGGAATCAAATCGAGCTTCTTGATGAAGCTTGGGGGTTCAGCAGGGGGAAGCTTCTTGCCTTGGGAGGCCAGGAGCTTGCGGAAGGAGGCTGCAGGAGAAGGAGGGGGCGGTGGCTTCCCTCCTCTAGGGACTGCCATAGCAGCATCAGGGGAGCTTCAACAGCGAAAATCCTAGGTGGTTCTCAGCAGCCGAATTTTTTTTTGGTTCCCACACACACACTAATTGTTAACATTATGGAGTTGTTATTAGATAACACTTCAATGTTTACCATTTTCATGGCTAGTTTAGAAGTTATAGCACCATTTCTAAATGACAAACCAATGCATGCAACATAACACATCATATGAAGTATTACATATTAAACCAAAGTACCATGACCATGCATACTAAAAGCATAGTATACAAACTTGATTCCGTACTCATCACATCTTTATAGGAAAGTCATGTCTCCCATGGTAAAACAAGAAAAAATGTAAAATTGGTTAACATTATGGAGTTGTTATTAGATAACACTTCAATGTTTACCATTTTCATGGCTAGTTTAGAAGTTATAGCACCATTTCTAAATGACAAACCAATGCATGCAGAGCATAACACATCATATGAAGTATTACATATTAAACCAAAGTACCATGACCATGCATACTAAAAGCATAATATACAAATCTGATTTCGTACTCATCACATCTTTATAGGAAATTCATGTCTCCCATGGTAAAACAAGAAAAAATGTAAAATTAGTTAACATTATGGAGTTGTTATTAGATAACACTTCAATGTTTACCATTTTCATGGCTAGTTTAGAAGTTATAACACCATTTCTATACCATTTTCATGGCTAGTTTAGAAATTATAACACCATTTCTAAATGACAAATCAATGCATGCGGAGCATAACACATCATATGAAGTATTACATATTAAACCAAAGTACCATGACCATGCATACTAAAAACATAATATACCAAGTGCATTTATCATCTGAGATGTGAGGTTAGATATAATCAATATACCATAACTGAGGTGGTTGAGTGATAAAGGCTAAATCATCATGTAGTTGAGGACTGAATCATCATATGTGAGGTTGGATATAATCAATATACCATGGCTGAGGTGGTTGAGTGGTAAAGGTTGCATCATCAATGTAGTTGAGGACTGAAACATCATGTAGTTGAGGGAGACTAAAGAGATAATTTATTTTTTAATAGGTTGAGGTTCCTTCTTACAAAGTTAGAGGAGAAATGCAAATACATAAAAGAATAGGGTGTAAATGATCATGTCATTTCTAGTCTAATGGCTACTTAGTGATCTAAGAACATCATGTTTTCTCACAAGATCTTAAAATAGATAACTTACAAATTGCAGTGAGCGTGGATCGAACACACGACCTACAGATCTTCAGTCTGACTCTCTCCCCGCACGTTAAATTTGTGTAATAAGTGAGACATTACTTGTCCAATAAAATGTAATATGTAAACAATCCATATATGAAAATGAGAAACAAAGACAACGTGGAAGGCAGGATTCGAACCTGCGCGGGAAAAGCTCACACGATTTCTAGTGATGCCCGATAACCACTCCGCCACGTCCACTAATTTGAACAGATAAACTTTAACTATGTACCTAAATTTCAATCAAAAATAGTGAAGAACGTAAACATGGTCCCACAAGTCAATTCCATGTTTCATATGTTAACAAGGAGTTTCATAACCATTCGGGGAAGTTGCGTGGAATTGTAAATATTAGTTGATATTGTATAATTTGAATGGATTAGGGGTTTTTCAGTTGGATTAATTTATGTATTTTTGAATAATGAAAAAAATTAATTTTACTAACAATTAAATAATTTTTAAATTCAATTTTGAATGATTATATATATATATATATAAAAGTTGTGTAGCAAATTTTATTGATGGAAGTGTTGTATTTATTAAGCGTTATTTATTAGTCTCTGCCAAAGCAGAAAATATAGTGATCGATTTTCAATTAAATTGAGTTGACTTATCAATTTTATTGACAAGTTTTTGTAAAGTTTTAGAATTTTTAATTATTAAAATGATTATATATATATATATATATATATATATATATACTTTTGATATTACTAAATTATGAATTTTTGATTGGCTAAGAAGATTGATGGGACTAATAAGTCCTTGGAGGTAACTATTATAAAAAGATAATTAATAAAAAATACATAAAATTTTAAAAATAATAAAAATGTCATGTGTAGCTTTTCATTAATAATTCATTAATTAAGCACTGAGGTGACTATTATAAAAAGATATTTAGTAAATAATACATAAAAGTTTAAAAAATCATAAAAATGCCATGTGTAGCTTTGCATTAATAGTTCATTGACTAAGTACTATTTTTGCATTAATAGTTCATTTACTAAGTATTGTTTCTCTTTTCCAAGAGAGTGAATGTCATTAAATTAGACACCAATAAGATTTCAAGTTTTAAAAAGAGTTTCTTATTTGTCTTAAAAAGAGTTTCTCAAAATTTAAAGATTTTTTCACTTTTGTATGGATCATGAAAACATAGGTTTATGTTAAGCATTTGTAATCTTTTATAAAATACTAAAAGTTGTTTTCTTTAATAATAACTTAATTATTTTTTAAATTGTAAATCACCATGTAAAATATCTAAATAAAATTATTAGTAAATTTTTTTATGTTAAATATAATCATATATTTTAAATACATTATTTAAAAAAAAAAAAAAATCACAATTTTGAGAATTTTAATACTTTAAAACAATCTCATCATAAATGTGATTATTATGATGATAGGGTGTTATTCATCCATATTCATGACCAAAATAGACATTTTGTACTCTAAACACCAACTTGAAATAATAAAAATATTGTATAAGTCTCTTTTAGGAAATTAATAATTTTTAATGTTGAAAACATATCTCAATAAAATATTCACATTACCACTTAATGATAGTATAACAACAATACATAGTTTATCTTCCATTAAAAAATGTTTAAAATTTAGACATTTGTATAAAGAAAGAGAGATAGAATATGAATCTCCATGAATTTAATATATATATTGGTGTTAGACATACAATATCATTCAATAACTTACTCTTTGTAGTTTTATTTTAAAAAATTACATATAGATTTCTAAATTTTTATAGGTCAAATACCCATTTTTATCATTGATAAAGATTTAAAAATAGAAATAAATGTTAGAGTAGCATTCAAATTTATTTTAGTTAAGTTCATCCATTGGTGTGGAGTGTCTTTGAACAATTTCAAATTTAAATTCATTTGTTGGTGTAGTGATGGCTCCAAATCTAAATTTAATTAGGTTTATGTGTTGCTTGGAGGTGGCTTGAATGGTTGAACAAACTTCAAATTTAAAACTATTGACACAATTGAAATTGACCTTTTGGTGAAACTTAAAATAACATTAAACACAAAGAGTGGATATAGTTAAACACTAAATAGTTTAAAAACATTTATTGTATTTATCAATTAACTAAATAAAATGTAAACATAATCCTAAGACAGGGACTAGCTGCTTTGCAGCTATTGCCCTTGCGTTTCTTTAGGAGATGATAGAACAAAGTATTCGTATGAGGCACACCCATTTCAAACATAGGAGAACCGACCATTTTTCGCGAAGAATAACACAAGAACGACACAAATTTCGATGAATATTGTAGAATAATAATGACCGTATGTGATGCATATTATATTGTAATTTTGATACATATGAGAGTGATAAATGGATAATTTTTAGTCAATGTGCATTAAGATGTGTGCATTACTTTTATATATATACTATTTTTTGTTATTTGAATTATATTTGTTTATAAGATTTGTGCATTACTTATATGTGTGTGTGTGTGTGTGTGTGTGTGTGTGTGTGTGTGTGTGTGTACTATTTTTTGTTATTTAAATTCCATTTTTGAATGTAGAAATGGATTTAGTTTGCTGGAAATTTTTTGGGATGCTCCAATTATACAGAAATAACCATTTAGATCTGCAAATCCAACAATCACTTACCTGATTTCAAGCAAATATCGCCATCCTCGGAAGAGAGCCAAAACTTAAAAAGTTTAGCCTACAATTTTTATAAATTGGTGTAATCTGATAAATAACAGGAAAATGTCATATAATAATGTTTCTCATCCATATTCATTATTATTGGAATCAATTAGGTTACAATAATACAAAAGAAAATTAAATGCTTAGTTATAGAACTACTACCACCCACTCTCATGATGAACAACTTTTTCCATAGAAAAAACTTATTAACCGGGGATTAAAAATCCTCCAAATTCTTGAAGAGACTCATGGTTTTTTCTTCATAAATATTCAATAACAATGAAACCACTAAACAAAGTTTGATAAGGCTTTTGTTTTTCTCTCTAACACTGCTTGTGCAAGCTCTCACTCAAACCAAGAATATATCAAAAGAAATATTATTTTTAACACCTTGGATTCAGGGGAGGGGATTAGGCTCTGATATCAAATGAAAGGTGCAGAATATGATTCCTAAGAGACTCAATGAGAGAAGAATGTGTCAAAAACTATATAAACACAACTGCAATAATAAACAACACGAAAATGTACAAACATTAAATAGTGATTTCCTGAGGAAATATTTTTCAAGAGAAAAAACTCATACTTCAAAGCATAGTGAATGTATTATTTATGACTAAAAATGGTTGCAATACATTACAAATCCTTTATGTTATCGAGTTTTTAATATAATAAAGGTTTTGGAGAAATTTCAAAGTAATAGTGTGTTAAAAATGCTCAACCTCATATATCATTTATGATATTTCATTCTATATGTTGAAAGAAATCAATGATTAATTGAGTAATTGTTGTTGTTATGCATTTATTGCCTACTACTATTCAATATTGAACTGCAAAGTATATAACATATGTCCCTAATTGTTGTTGTTATGCATTTATTATCTACCATTATTAGTCCATGGCGAAGGCATAGACGGACTATAGTGATCGATAATTCATTGACTTTATATTAGTTTGTGGTTTGACTGCAAATTTTTGCATACTTTCTAATGTTAGAACTATAGAAGTAAAAGCATTATTTTTTATATAATAAAAAAACCCATATATGTCATGATCTGATTGGATGATAGATTTGAGGCCTTATTGCCAACTTCACTATTCCCAATGAATTACATGTTTCCATATCCAAAGTTTTATCATGTACAGTGCTTTTCTTAATTTGTACTATTTGTATTGAAATATTTAGATATCCAAAGTTTGTACTAATATATTTGAGGTATTATTGCACATAGATAGTCAATTTTTCATATTACTTTGTCATCTCAGTAAAAATTTTTTATCATAGTACCCAGTGTTCGAACTATTGTTATTATTATTATTATTTCATTACTATTACTATGTTTGATTTTTCTTTATTGTTGCGTACTTCAAGAGTCTTTGTCATTGTTGCGTATGTAAACAGGGCTACCACAATGCATTCTTTCTTAAAAGTTTGCACAGGGCGACGCCCTTCGACGAGTCTGACAGTCGTAAGTGTTTACCTAACAGGTCTCCCAGCCCTAAATGTTTATTGTACAGATGTGTTGCAATACAATTTCGTTCCATTTTTTTTTATAGTGTTGTTTGCAGTGAAATTGTACAATATTGTTCTTCACCGGCATCATTGGTTCAGTGGTTGATGCTTGTTCGTTGGTTCATTCCATGCTGCTTGTTGTTGTTTGATTCAACTTTGCAAAGTTGAGGTCCTGCAATTACAGTTGGACCTCTTCGTGGTTGTTCATTGGTTTGTTGTTCTTCAACTTTGCAAGATGTTGGACCTATGGTTGGGGTTTGCAAGTTTTGGGGCTGCGCTTTTTTCATCCCTCGTTGATGGGTAAGTTTTTGTGCCATCATTTCGTTGCTATTCGTTTTTTTCTGCTTGTTGTTTTTCACCTTGCAAGCAATATTTTTCAATGGTAGGAGTCCCTACCTCAAAATTCTGTTGTAGAACATCTTTCTATGTGGTCTTAGTTTCTGTTCGCGGAAACCATGCATTTTCATATGCCAACTTCCATTTCATGGATATTGTGCCATAGCTATTTCCAAAATTGCAATGCAAAGGGGTTTAGAAAATGAATTCAGAGTTGTCACAAGGGGGAACCATCTGTCGGGGTGTGGTGACAGGGAATGTTTTTATTCTCTAGGTCAAAAACTTCGTCCACATGTTGCCTTTGTCCCGTCCTTTCTATTTTTCATAACATGTTTTGCCTTTGAGAAGCTTGTAGGATGCACACCATGAATAGGTTCAAATTGGTCTTTGTGCTCAACAAATTTATAGTGTTATTTATTTGTGTTGTTTCTTCTGTTTGGTTCACTGTTCATTGTAGGTTGTTTTCTTGTCATCTGTTGTGGCGACTAGGGGGGATTGAATTTGACAAGAAGAAGGTTGAAGGATACATACCGAGATTGATACGCGGTTCCGCGCTTGTAGTTTTCTATTTGTCTTTTTCTTTTGTTTTTTGTTTTATTTTTTTTCCCCTATTCTCTGTTTTCATATAAACTAAAAATAACTAAGAAACAACTTGAAAATCACAGTTTAAGAGATGAAACAAGTAATAGATGTTGAGTCGTATGAAATAGATACAGACTCCATTATACATGACAACATAGACGAGGTGTTGCATAACAATGGGATTTTTAGATTGGATGCATTCTCGTATACTGTAGGAGATTGCCTTTTCGATGCATTCAGGTTCTACTGCATTTTCGTTATTCCTTGACCGACCTGCGCAATGGATTGATAGATTATTTCTTGGGTTGTTTAAAAAATGGTGATGTTGAGGCATTGGAGTCATATGAAAATGAATTGGCATCTGATTTTCTTTGGCAGTTTGATGGAATACATGATGTCACTATGTATTTTTCAAAGATGCAGTTGTCTGTATCTCCAATTCTGCCTGCACATGAGAGGGGGATTTGGGGAGATACATTTTGTGTACGGTGGTTGTTTAAGTGGCTCAATATATCAATTGGAATATAGTCATTGACAAGAAAAAAAAGATATCTACTATCTAACAAAATTGCATCTAGCAATCCATATTGCATCTTGTTCCATGATGCCAATCCTGTCAGTGGTCATTATGAACCACTACTACATAGAAAATTTTCCATATGCAATCTTGGAGGACCTCTTATTTACTTGTTCCTCATTTGCAAAGACCTTGAATCACAATGGAAATGGATTATGCATCGCATAGACTACCATGATTTGCAAATAGCAACAATTGTTGTATCTAGCTGTGGAGATAGTCTATTCAATGCAATTTGTTGTTTGGTAGCAACAGAGTTCGATGTGCAGTCATTGCGGCTATACATTGTACAGTCCTTTTGTAATGCAATTACAGGTGGCAACCGACATGCTTTTAGCTTCTTGCATCAACACCTTTCTCCATATCTCCTAGAAAATATGTCGGCAATTGGAAGTTGGAAAGAATACCTTGTAAACATGGCACTACCATATGAAAAAGGAAATGTGGAGGGTGGAAAATTATGTTTTCAATGGCTATCTATCATATTCAAAGTAAATATCTAGGTATGGTCAGCCCTGCCAGATGGCACTATCCATTCATGGTCTATTGATTCAAATTACAATTGAACAATTGGCATCATCTCGTTGAAAACAGATACGACACATATCCATTATCAACCTTTGTTGGGACATATCATTGGTTCAGGGTCCATTGTCCATGCCATCCAAACAACATCGAATCTACATATGCGTGGCATGCTTTTTAATGAGAATGAAACTCCTCCCGGTTGCGATAAGGTCGTACGGGGATTAAATAAAAAACGTAGACTAAGTTATCACAACTTGAAAAAGGTCATGCGTGAAATTCGTCCTAGTTGTGATGAGGCCATACAGGGCTTAAACAAAAAACGTAGGCTAAGTTATCACAACTTGAAAAAGGTCATACGTGAGAGAAAAAAAAAACATTGGTAATATAGGAAATATTGTCGGTTTAGGGTCTAGTGTCAATGCCATCCAAACCACATTGAATCTGCATAAGCATCGCATGTTATTTAATCAGAGTGAAATTCATCCCAATTTCCATGAGGTCATCCTGGCCTTGAACAAGAAATTTAGACTAAGTTATCACAACTTTAAAAGGGTCATACGCGAGAGAAAAAATACATTACTACGCTTCCTTCTAGAGAGAAACTGACATATCACAATCTAAAAAAAATTGTTCATGCACAACACAACATAAATAGGTACGGTCGCATATCCCACAATGGCCATGCAACTGTCTGAGAGGAAAAATCACATTTTGTGGGCTAGAAGAAACACCGCTCACTACTACCAATGAAAACCAACAAACACTTTCTACCCATACTTCCCTACGGAAGAAAGATGCAAGACAGACCTACATGAAACAAATCAAAGACACTCCTTCTATTGCATGTGCAATTTGTGATCAATTGAATTTCGCAAAAAACAGTAAGTCTTTCACGCCCGATTTGGAAGAAGAATACCTTCGCTTGATAGTACATGATAACACATTTTCTAGTGACAAAATTTGTCTTCCATGCAAACGGTCGCTTGAAAATGGAAAAATGCCACAATTTGCAACCCCTGACCAAATAAGATGTAATACACCACTACCAGATATAAGTGCACTTACGAAACTTGAAGAGAGACTTGTGTCTCTGCGAATTGCATTTGCACAAATTAGACCCTGGGGCTATAAACGACCCCAGATGGGCTTAACATGATCAATTATTAATGTGCATGTTCAACTAGATGTTGTACAAAAAGCCTTGCCACAATTCATTAGCGATACAATGACAATTATTGTGGCTCTCAAAAGACACTTGCAATACAAAAATGCATATCAGAAAGGAAAAGTGTGTGTGCATGTTATTATGAAAGCATTAAAAGAATTATGTTCCAAGGCCCTATACAAAGCACAAAACATTTTTATAAATGAGAACTGGAACAATGTTCTTGGAGAAGAGGATGGCAGCTTTGCACAGACTCTCGAAACTGCTAGTGAATCTGATACAAGTGATGAATCGGAGAATGAAACACCTGTTGAGACATTGGTGCATGGATTCACTGATTCACAGTGCATTTGTGACTTGCAAGACAAGATTGTCGAAATTGCACCTGCTAAGGGGCAACATCCACTTGGAATATTCAAGGACAAATTCGCTGAGGAAATGAACTTCCCAACACTCTTCTATGGAGATCCACGTCCCACTGACATTACAGAACGATTCATTTACCATAAAATAGTTTGATGGGAGTTGCTACATTCAAGCGATGACTTCTCCTGTCACATAACAAATTTGTTTTTCAAAACAATGTGCATAATAATAGAGCAAGTGTTGTCTTGCATGTGGGTCTGAATAAGAAAAGTTCAGTTACAAGGAAGAAATTTGTTGGCCAAGGATGTCAAGTACAAAGTAAACCTAGAAAAAATATTGAAATCTGATATTGGATACATAGATTTCAAAAACATTTGCATATCTCCTAACTATTTGCAACAAAACAAAAAAACTATTTTTGCAATGATTTGACAATTGGGTCCGCCAACATTTTTCATCACATTTACAAGTGCAGAGCATTGCTGGGATCCGTTGGTGGCTACGATATTTGACTTGCATAGGAACAAGAAATGTAAAAAACAAATCGATACACTGAAAATAATGACATTGACTACCTCATAAGAAAAGACCCAGTGACATGTACTCGCTACTATATACATAGAATAAATGATTTGAGACAATTGATATGCCATGATGAAACATTTTTTGGAAAAATATCGGACTATTTTTTTGTGACTGAATTCCAGAATAGGAGGAATGAACATGACCATGCACTATTGTGGATAGAGGGTGCATCGGTCTATGGAGATGACAACAATTCACAGATCGAGCAGTTTGTGGACAAATACATAACATGCAACACAGATCATTTGGATCTATAACTTGCCAAAGTTCATAGACATTATCATACAAAAAGTTGTAGAAAACAAAAAAACTCGCATTGCAGATACAACTTCCCCGTGCCGCCAATGAGAGCAACAAGAATCATAGAGCCACTTAGTTTATAGGACAATGTTGTCGTTGAGAAATCTAAATCCTTGTTCGCATTTCTCGAACAACGAGAGTTTGACGAGTTGATGAGCTTTGATGAATTCTTGACAGAGCTAAATCTATCCGAAGATGAGTACATCCAAGCCATACAATGTACGCTTAAAAAACCAACAGTTTTCCTTAAGCGAAAACTTTCCCATATCTAGAACAAAACTTTCTCTAAGGACGTGCCATTTATGTGGAATGCAAATACATATGCATAGTACGTCCTCAATGCATATGTTGCGGCATCGTATTGTACCTCATTTATGACAAAGGTTGACAAACCTATGACAAGTGCATTAAGAAGAATACACAAAGAACATGAAATAAGTCATATTGATGCCATACAAATGATACATACGCTTGGCAATACATTACTTAATCTTCAACAAATGTCTGCTCAACAAGCAGTCCACATTTCACTTTTCCTGCCCCTCAATTGTAGTTCAAGAAAATGTGTCTTCATAAACATATCTCCACTTGAGAAACACACATTTGTGTTTAAACCACCGTGTTTGCTAGAACAAGAGCCTGACAATTCAGAAGACGTTCTATGTCGCTCTATTATTTATTATTACCTCCAACGTACATCTCCTATTAAGCATATCTGCTTAGCAGAATTTGTATCGCATTACAAAAAAGATGGTGTGTCGATATCAAAAACAAAAAAACCCTCTCTGATACGGTTTGTCAAATACAATAAACATTATGTCTATGAAAACTATTGTAGAAAAAAACTATTGTTATACGTTACATTCGATGAAAATGAAGACAAATTAAAACATAACTTCCCTACATGGGAAGTTGCGTATGTTGCCTCTGAAACTATAGTGCAAATCAATGAAGCTAGATTTACTTACAATGTTAATCCAACATGGGGTGATCTAGAAATTGCAGTTAATGAACTAGAAAATGCTGAAAATCTTGATGAGACATTCACAAACCGAAAAACAACTAGAACTCCCTACGAGTCCTATGACTTGCAAGTATATTTTCCTCGTCCTCGACCAGATGGCATTGAAAAACGTATCAATCTTGGTTTTCAAGTCAAAAAACATCATTTCCTTATTGAAAATAATGAATACCACAGAATCAGACGTCTGTTGAATCGAGAACAACAAACAATTCTAAAGGACATTGCGCTTAAAAAACGCTTGAGCATGCACACTCTTGTGCACTTGTTCCTTACAGGCGGAGCAGGAACATGCAAGACATTCACAGCGAAAGAACTGTTCCAAATTCTTATACGAATCTATGATTCAAACAATTCCTCTGATCCTATGAAACCATAGGGCATAATAGTTGCATACACATGAAAAGTTGCATATAATGCAGGTGGAACAACAATCCACTCTACATTTTTTATGCCTTTTAACAAGTCACAGTTTCTTCCACTTAGCAAGGAAATGTTAGATACCTTGTCTAAGCTTTATGACGAACTACAACTTGTCTTTATAGATGAGGCATATTTGATTGGAATTCGCTTCTTGCATTCCATTGACATTTGACTAAGAAGCATAAAACATGTGCACAAAAATACTTTGGAAACATTGACATGATATTATGTGGGGATCTTTACCAGGCACAATCGATCCAATATTCTTTGATATTTGAACAACCTACGGTTGACATGCAAACAATGACGCATGACTTATGGAGGGACAATATTAAATTCTTTGAATTGCATACTACAATGCGCCAGACAGATGAAACATTTATTGCAATTCTGAATATAATGCAGACAAACATCCAAACACATGATGACTTAACATACATCAATTCGAGGTGCTTGCGACCTGCACCAACAGACCCAAACTTTCCTTACTTGTTCTACATAAATAAGGATGTTGCAATGCACAACATGTACATGCTATCGCTCATGCCTGACGATGATATCATCATCAATTCAATTGACCTGGAAGAAGACAACCATGGAAATGTGCCACGTCATGAACATACAACCACTTTACCTTTGCATCTTGTCCTGAAATTAGAAATGTTGGTTGACATATATGCCTGCAACTATGATTCACAAGATGTCTTGGTGAATGGTGCAGATGGAATACTCAAAGGCTATACAAAAACAAAAAAACTTGATGTCCTCTGGATTAAGTTCCATGAACAACATATAGGCAAGCGACAAGCATGCAAGTTGGTTTATCTATATAATTCAAACACTGCAAGCAATTGGACACCTATCTTGCGAATATCAAAGCCAGTGTCAACATCAACAAAGACAGATCGATTGAAGATTCGAAAACAGTTTCCAATTAAACTTGCATGTGCACATACAGTCCACAGATCACAAGGACTAACACTTGATAGTGTTTCATTTCAACCTTCTGGAATTTGAATACATGGACTTGTATACACAACACTGTCTCGTGTTAGAAGCATAGACTCGTATTTACTAACTCTTCTTATAAAATATAATTTCAAAGTCAAACATAAAGTTGATATTGAAATGCAATGCCTAAGGACTACCGCAAAATGGCATCTTCAGTATGATTACCAATTCATACAAACAAACTCATCTGTATCAATTATCTCGCTTAACACATGCAACTTGCATGTGCATGCACATATGGATAATATACTCAATGACTATGATACAATGCAATCTGATATTATGTGCTTGCAGGAAACATACATGGCATTATGCATGCAAAACAAACAATTTACAAATCACAGTTTCATATCAACTTACATTACACATGGGGTGATGATATTGGTGAAAAAACATGTAACAATTTTGGAGCATATACATTTCGAAAAAAAGAATGTTGAGATGGTGCTTGCAAAAATATTTTTCCATGGAACAGAAATTGCAATACTGAATATGTATACTGCTCCTCATGCAACATTCTCCAACATACTAAATGTTCTTTCCAATGCATTAGACCATTTGCTTCTGAACGAAACCATTGTGATTATAGGAGACTTCAATATTGACATGCTACAAAATAATGCCAGAATAAAAGAATTGGAAAACTACATGTGCAAATACAATTTTCGCTTTCTTTTGAACAATACAAGCCATGTACAAAACGTGCTTATTGACCATGTATGGTAAAATGTGCCCATTTCTCAATACAACATCTTTATGTTAGACACATACTGGTCTGATCACGATATAATTGGTATTGCACTTGAATTATGAGATATACATCAAGCGTATTGCAAAGTCATATTTCTATGTTTCAAAGCATATCTGTTTAGCTTGTTGCAGAAAACCAAATTATCCAACTTCTTAGTTTTCCCTAGTTTGTACACATACTGGTCTGGTCACCATACAGTTGGTATTGCACTTGAATTATGAAATATACATCAAGCATATTGCAGAATCATATTTCTATGCTTCAAAGCATATATGTCTATCTTGTTGCAGAAAATCAAGACATCCAACTTCTTAGTTTTCCCTGGTTTGTAATTGATTTTGGTCACAATTTTTTTTTACAATACACACACACACACACACACACACTTGGATGAATGAAAAAAAAAGGTACATTCTTCTAACACTATATGTTACTCTATTCCTTTTATTCTATTTTATTTAGTCTATGTACATATTACTTGTTTTTTTCTTTACATGTCAACTTATGTTCATGTCCATTTTGTCTTGTTCTTTTTTTCATAGAAACAAACATGAAAACTAGACACCGCAAAGAACTCCTAACTAGAAATGTAGAAGAATCCATGAAAATGTGCATATTTCTACCCGTGTTCCATATCCAATAATTTTTCATTTGCTCTGTCTATATTTGTTGCACCGGTTTGCAGCTCTGTTTTTTTTCTCCTTGGATACTCCATGTGTTCCTATACATTTGTCTTCATGTCAATTCTATTTTTTGTGTTGCCATCTTGAATTAAATAAATTTTTACTCCATCTTTTTTTTCATGTGTTCCTACGTAGCATCTTGTTTTCATGTCCATTGTATTCTCTGTATTGCTACATTGAAACAAGAGCACAGTAATTGGGCACAGAGTTGGAGGCTTGTGTGCCAAGTCTGAAAAAAGATGAGGTGCAATGTGTTCCAACAAATACAACGTGTATGCCTAAGACTAAGAGGTATGGTTACAAAAAACTCTGATATGCATACGTTGTGCAAGTTCTCCAATATAGTTTTAAGAAATTATCTATTTCATTTGTTTGACAAGTGGAGACAAAAAAATATTTTCAAAAATTATTCACTAATGTAATTTATTCTATTTGTACAAAGCGGTCAGTCGGACTCCTGATAAATTATAACATTGTATAAATTACTATAAATCTTGGTAAAATGTTATAATATTCTATAAATTACTAAATCTCATGTTACAGTCGGCCAGACTCGTCATACATAGGCATGACTATAAATGTGAACCCGTGAGTCTGCCAACCCGCGCACTGTGTCACATCTATTTTATACTATATTTCTATTTTATTTACTCTATATACATATTCCTTGCTTTTTTCTTTACATGTCAACTTATGTTCATGTCCATTTTGTTTTTGTACTTTTTTTCACAGAAACAAATAGGAAAACTAGACACGACAAAGAACTCTCAACCATAAATGTAGAAGAATCCATGCAAAGGTGCGTATTTCTACCCGTGTTCCATATCCAAGAGTTTTTCGTTTACTCTGTCTATATTTGTTGAATTGGTTTGCCGCTCTGTTTTTTTTTCCCTCCTTGGAGACTCCATATCTTCCTGTACATTAACTTGTCTTCGTGTCAATTATATTTTCTATGTTGTTATCTTGAAATAAATAAATGTGTACTCCATCTTTTCTTTTCATTTGTTCCTACGTAACAATTTTCTTTCATGTCGATTGTATTCTCTGTAATGTGAGGCATACAGTTCTTACCTCCCTTTCTTTTTCCTCTTCTATACTTATCTGTTCTCCCTTTTTTTCTTCCCCTCTATTATCTGTTTCTGATTCTATACTTAGTCCCATGTTTATGCTCGCGGGTTCCCAGGATGGCAGAGTGACAGATTTCATGTCCATCTATATATTTACATTACCATTCCAACCAACTGTCGTTCATTTTCATAGTTAGTGAATTTTATGGTCGTGGGTTCATGCATAGGTGCCATCGAACTCTCATGCCCCATGCGCGCATTATACATCTTGCGCCAGAAACTTCGGTAATATACAATTCAACCTTGGACTCAAAGCTTGCGACTTGTTTTTCCCAACAGTTGTTGATACTTCAAAGCATCTATTGATATTTTTCCTAGTTCATTTCTACAGTTACCCAATTTTATGGCTGCAGGTTCCCCCCCCAATGCATTATTGAACTCTCGTGCCCCGTGTTTGGATATACATCTTGCATCCAAAACTCCGGTTATCTACAATTCCACCCGGACTCCTCGAACTCACAAGCCTCACTCTTTATCGAACTCACAAATTGGATATCCATCTATATCTTGACATCATGAGTCCGACCGAGCGCTTTCGTTTCCTTAGCCAATTTTGTGGCCGCAGGTTCCCGGATACACGTTATTGAACTCTCAGTGTCTGTGTTCCGAGTATACATCTTCCATCGAAAACTTTGGTGATCTACAATTCCACCACAGACTCCCAGGTTCAAAAAAGTACCAAAGCATCTTTAATTCTCCTCCATGCTCGCCACGTTCACCCCTTCCCAATACACATTAATTATGATTTTACTGGTGACAACTCACCATAGATGTTCGAAAAGATTGGAATTAATAAGTGGAAAGCTCAAGGTAATCTCCCTTTAAAATGAATTTATGGGAGAATATTATGAAATCTGATTAGTTTCCTCTGTCAATCTTGAATTCAAAAAAAAATTATGGTTCTTTTGGTTTTTTTAAGGCGTCATCGTAGCAAGAATTCAATATTGTGCTGGCCCACTATCATCTATAAAGGTGTTCACATGATGTCGCTCTTTAGTATTGTGCATATCATTTTTTAACCTTGCAGGTTTGCATATTTGAGACTCTGCTTGCATATGAAAATTTTGCTCCACCATTCCAATTTAAACATAGTTTTCATTTGGGCCACATAGAACAGTAATAAAATAAAATAAAATAATACGAAAATTGTTTAAGTAAATATAAACAAATTATCTTCTGAATTTAACCTGCTTTTGTCAAGATCCAGGTATATTACATAGTTGTCAATGTTTTCCCCTCTTTTCAATAGTTTCTCGATTTCCTTGCCATCTTCGCACGCTTTCCCAATGAAAATTGATGACGCTTTTATTAGCTTTGAAAAGATTGGCATTAAAAGGCGAAAAGGTCGAGGACATCTTCCATTAAAACACATTGAACCAAGATTTACCAAAGATTATATTATGATGTTGCAACGTCCATTTTAAATACAATGAGGAACAAAGGAAGGTTGTCATCACCTTATGGCTGCAGATCAACGACATGTATGTGGAGATACCTTGAATATTTTCGAACACAAGGACAAACGTTTTCAGTGGTCCATAGATTATGACTACTACGCGTCCACTTATTCCCAGATGAAAGTTATCTCGGCACCTGAAATTGCAATGGAAGATTGTATCCCCGATTTAGTTTTACTTTAAGGACTTGGTCACGTGTTGCGTTGAGAACTATATTCTGAACCAACGGATTGTCCATATGGGCGACCATTTCCAAATCTCCCTATCGCCTAAAGTATTTCGAAAGATGTTAACACTTCCCGACCCAATGCCTACTTTCAAGGGAGAGAATTGCAAACAGTTATTAAAGAAGCATGGTAATGAATTATACCTCTTGCCGAAGTTATTATAGTACCCAACGCTTTCTCCCTAGGACATGACCATATTACAGGTTAGTGCATGTAAAAACCTTTTTCAACAAATTCCATGGCTTTTCACGAGGACAATGAGACAAGAAAGTGCCACTGACATCTCTTGGATGATTCTGTATATTTTATATTTTACAGTCAAGGAAAAAACCATCTTCCATTGCCGCAAGTTGATTTCCATTCAAATCTCTTCCTAGTTATTGCAATACAGGAGGCATACGAAATTATTTATGCCATCTTATTTAATTTTCATCATGTCGAATTGCTATCCATTTACTGGACTATCTATGTGTAGAAAGTTGAACTCTGAATTTGACCCAGTAACATTCTCGTGCCATAAATTATGGAGACACGACGCTTGCCAACAATTTTATAAGGTCATTAATTATTTTGTTTCAGTTTTTAAAGGATTGATATTTGGAAAGTATTTTCCCCGGTTTTCTGGCCAACCGACAAGCTTCCTAGATAGGAAGGGCACACTAGAAGAAATGGAGAACTATAATGTTATAAGGATTTTTGGGTCTAAGAAAAATCCTTGCTTCCCTCCATGTGATATATTTGGTACAATATTTTTTTTTGGAATAACAAGGGAGTACATCTATTGGTTGCTTTTTTTCCATGAAAAAATCAAAGGAAAATTCATCTCTCTGCCTTGGAAAGTATGGGATTTCATGGTCAGGAACCACTTCAACAGTTCTTTCACTTACACTATCCTGAATAAACTTTGTACCGGTACCAATGATTCACACAAGCATAACTGAAAAGACCCGGATGAAAAAAGTGCCCAATCCCCGACCACCACAGCCAAGACCACAACATCTCGTAGCAGTACTCCAAAGGCTTACCTAAGTAACAAAGTCACACACATTTCTTCAGGCGGAGGAGGAGATGAGAACCTTCCCTCTGGAAAAATTGAAAGTTGTCACAAGCTTCCCGTGGGAAAAAAACGGAAAACAATAGTCCAGGAACAAGAGGGACCAAGGGGAGAAATTGATATCTACGATCTCTCCCTCAAAGATATGGAACTAGAAATTGACATTGACAAAATGTTCCCTGACGACGATCACCTAGAGAGAACTGCTCCTCACAATCCTGAGATGGAAATAATTGGCATAGATACATTGGACGAAGAAAAGTCTTTTTCATTTCAGAGCGTTGTTTTTTACAACGAATTAAAAAATTGATTATTGAAAACAAAGATGTAAAGAATAAGAAAGGGGCACCTCTTTCAGAGATCAACCTATGCAACATGTGCCCTTCCCAGATATCCAAGATGCATCGAGCAACTGGAGATGCTCTAGACAACTCTATTAGCAACCCTGAAACAGAAAACCTCATGTTAAATACGTGAATCAAAGAATTGGAGGCAACTCTAATGTCTCTTCCATTGTTTGCTACTCCTTTGGCAATGGTTGGGTCCACCACACTTGAGCCAAAGTTAAAAGGATCAACAAGCCTTCTCACATCAGCCTGATGCTATGTGGAAAAGAATATAAACAAAAGAATGGAATTAATAACAGAAGCTTGGGAGATGTCAAAGAATATGGTCTCTTTTGGAACAAGAGTGCATGTTTTTCATGAGTATTTGCAAGCAGATCTCAAGAACGAGTAAGGTTTTTATCTCGATGCAGTTTTACCATTTGGTGTTAAAGTTACTGGTATGATAGAATTCAGAAGAAGACAGGAGGATCTCTCTTCCCTGGATCGAATAGACCAACTAAAGGCATGCTGGAAAGAAAAGGTAAAGAACCTAATTGGTATCGTTCAAGAATGTAGCCAGACCATATCTAAAAGAGACAAACTATTCAAGAAGCTAACTGAGATAGATCTAGCTGCTAGCACCAATGAAGTCTAGGACACAAAATTGATATTAAACTTGTTTTTTTAAACCAAGCAAGCATTTGATGATCAAGTTCATATCTATAAAAGACTGTCATTTGAAAATTTCTATGGCATTCTTGAATATGGTGAAGATGACGTGAAAACTTGGCTAGTCGGTTATGCAATTAGAAACAAAGATATTCAAGAAGCATTGCACAACTTGTCTATTGATGTAAGGGACTTGGAAAGTGAATTCTTCAATATAAAAATCTGACATGAAATGAACGTGGCACCCATGAGGAGCTACATCGAAGAATGGTTGAAAAAGGTCGTCGACCAGATTACCAATGAAGGTCAAAGCCAAGGAAAGCCATAAAAGGACATCAATGAACAAATGACAAGGCATGGGACACCATCATAGTAATTTGATATTGATTACATTCTTCTGTCTTCATCCACTTACTCTAACAAAGCTTTAACCCAAATCTGACGATTTTCTCTTTCTTCTTGCCAGGTTTTGTTGTTTTCCATTGCCGATTTTCTTCTTTCTACAAACTTCATTCTTGTACATCTTTGCTTTGTAGTCCGCGAAAGTCCCAATCAGAGTCATTCTGGAAAACACATTTTTATTTCACAGAATATGTATTGAACTATAGTTTTTTTTACAAATTCGAAGACAACTTTTTTCGGGAAATATTCTCAAATGTATTTTATGACCCAATTTATCTGAATATAAATATTTGGGGTTGTTCTATGTTGATATTGAATGCTTGGTGTTGTTATTTGAAATTTGTATTTCTTCGTAAAATTAACTGATTTCGTTGTACATGTTCCTGTTCTATATTGTGCATATATTGCAGCTTCCTATATTTCAGAATATTCTTTGATATACAAAATGTAAAGTCATATATTTCTTTCTCTATTCCTTTGTAGGTTTGAGCAAAAAATTTCGAGCCCAAAACACCATTCGAATTCGAACATGGTTTACATTTGGACCACAAATAATCTAGTAATATACATAAATACGGATAAATTTTAAATAAACATAAACAAATCCCCTTTAAACTTGAACCTGGCTTTCTCGGGCTCCTGGATTGTCTGCGGGTGGATCAGTTAGCAGACTATCAAATCCTCATTTCCATCTATATCTTCACATCAGAATCCCAACTGATGACCGTCCCTTTCAACACTTGGCCAAATATCTCACTCTGGCGTCCTAACTTAGTGCTATCACATTCTTATCCCGTGTGTTCCGATATATACATCTTGCACCCAACACTTACGTCATATACATTTTGCATCCAACAATTCTGTGATAAAATATAAAGTATAGAAGATGGAAAATAAGGGTTAATATATTCACATATGTGATAGATATCACATTTGCTCGCAAGATCTTTTATGCATGTTTCTGGATAAGTTATATACTTATTGCATATACTTGGGAAGAAGTGTGAAGGTGGCAGACACAGAAATACCCATGGAAAGCGGTCAGACGAGCTTCAAAATAGGGTGGCAAGTGTTCCCGAGGAGACATAAGGCCCCGACTGTCAAATTGTATATATCGGAGCATTTCAGTGCAAAATGTGTAACATGAAGAGGGTGCTCCTGCTATCCTCAAATTCAAATTCATTCTGCTTTCACTAGTGACAACAGAGTGCACAACTTTTCTTATTGGCATTAACAAGCAAATAACGTATTCAACAACGATTTACGGGAGCCCGATCGACCCCCGGGTTGGGGATTGGTCCTATATCGTCACATCATGAGCCTGAACGACCGCAGTTCCTTTCAACACTTAGCCAATTATCTCTCTGTGGGACCCCCGGGTGGAGGATTGGTCCTATATCGTCACATCATGAGCTTGACCGATCGCAGTTCCTTTCAACACTTAGCTAATTATCTCTCTGCGAGGTCACGACTTAGCTTTATCGAATTTTTATGCCACATGTTTTGTGATATACGTATTCAAAAATGATTTACGGGAGTCCGACCTACCCCTGGGTTGGCGCTATTATAAATCTTGCACCCAAAACTTCTGTCATCTACAAGTGTGTGATATACATATTGCACCCAAAACTTTCGCACTCTACAATTCGTCGCGACTCAGAGCTATCGATTTCTTATGCCCCTTGTTCCGTGATATATATGTTGCACACAACACTCCCGTAATATAAATTTTTCACCAAACACTTGCGTCATTTACAATTTGACCACGGTTATAGAGCCTGTCTAGACAGGAATCCACAATCTGAAAAGTAGTTAGGCATCGAATGGCTAGCGGTTGGTCGGAGTCACAATATAAAAGTACAAAACACCTTTCAAATTTGAACATGGTTTACATTTGGACCACAAATAATCTAGTAAGATACATTAATATGGATACATTTTAAATAAACATAAACAAAATCCCTTTAAACTTGAACCTGACTTTCTCGGGCTCCTGGATTGTCTACGGGTTGATCAAGTAGCGGATTGTCAAATCTTCATTTCCATCTATATCTTCACATCAAGAACCTGATCGACGACCGTCCTTTTCAACACTTGGCCAAATATCTCACCGCGGCGTCCCAGCTTAGCGCTATTGCATTCTTATCCCGCGTGTTCCGTTATATACATCTTGCACCCAACACTTCTGTCATATACATTTTGCACCCAACAATTTTGTGATAAAAGATAAAGTATAGAAGACGGAAAAAAAGGGTTAATATATTCACATCTGTGATAGATATCACATTTGCTCGCAAGATCTTTTCTGCATGTTTTTGGAGAAGTTATATACTTATTGCATATACTTGGAAAGAAGTGCGAAGGTGGCAGGCACATAAATACCTGTGGAAAGCGATCATACGGGCTTCAAAATAGGGTGGCAAGGGTTCCCAAGGAGATATAAGGCCCCAACTGTCAAATTGTATATATCGGAACATTCCAGTGCAAAATGTGTAACACGAAGAGGGTGTTCGTGCCATCCTCAATTCAAATTCAGTGTGCTTTCACTAGTGACAACTAAGTGCACAACTTTGCTTATTGGCATTAACAAGCAAATAACATATTCAACAACGATTTATGGGAGCCCGACTGACCTCTGGGTTGGGGATTGGTCCTATATCGTCACATCATGAGCCCGACCAACCGTAATTCCTTTCAACACTTAGCCAATTATCTCTCTGCGGGGTCATGACTTAGCGCTATCGAATTTTTATGCCCCCTGTTCCGTGATATACGTATTCAACAACGATTTACGGGAGTCTATCTGACCCCTGGGTTGGCGTTATTATAAATCTTGCACCCAAAAATTTTGTCATCTACAAGTGCGTGATATACATATTGTACCCAAAACTTTCGTACTCTACAATTCATCGCGACTTAGCGCTATCGATTTCTTATGCCCCCTGTTCCGTGATATGCATGTTGCACACAACACTTCCATGATATAAATTTTGCACCAAACACTTGCTTCAAAATAGGGTGACAAGGGTTCCCGAGGACACGTAAGGCCCTGCCTGTCAAATTGTATATATCGCAACATTTCAGTGCAAAATGTGAAACACGAAGAGGGTATTCATGCCATCTTCAATTCAAATTAATTATGATTTTACTGGTGACAACTCAATCCACAGGTTCGCTTATTGGCATTAACAAGCAAAAAAATGTATCGAACAATGATTTATGGAAGCCCAACCAACCCCTGGGTTGGTGCTATTATAGATCTTGCACCCAAAACTTGAATCATCTACAGTTCCGCCATATATATCTTGCACCCAAAACTTCTGTGGTCTATAATTTGTCCACATATTGGAACATGGTTTGCATTTCAACCACAAATAATCTATTAAGATACATTAATATAAATACAATTTAAATAAATATATTTAAACTTGAACCTGACTTTTTTCGAACTCGTTGATTGGTCTTATATCGTCACATCATGAGCCCGATCGACCGCAGTTCCTTTCAATACTTAGCCAATTATCTCTCCGCGGGGTCGCGACTTAGCGCTATCGAATTTTTATACCCCCTGTTCCATGAAATACGTATTCAACAGTGATTGACGGAAGTCTGACCGACCCCCAGGTTGGCGCTATTATAAATTTTGCACCCAAAACTTCTGTCATCTACAAGTGCGCGATATACATCTTGCACCCAAAACTTTCGTACTCTACAATTCATATCGACTTAACGCTATCAATTTTTTATGCCCCATGTTCCGTGATATACATATTGCACACAACACTTCCGTGATATACATTTTGCACCAACCACTTGTGTCATTTACAATTCGACCCTGGTTATAGAGCCCGCCTATCCGGGAATCCATGATCTGAAAAGTGGCTAGGCATCAAATGGCTAGCGGTCAGTCGGAGTCACAATATAAAAGCACGAGCGCAAATGTGAACAAGTGCATCCCCCAATGCGCGCATTGGGACATTTTCGGAAAAACGGCTAAGTAACGAGAAATATAGAGTAGAAGGGAAAAACAAACGGGAATTTGGTTGAATATAGAGGAGGGAAAAGAAGGTCCAATATATTCAAATATGCAATAGATATTCCATTTCCTAGCAAGATATTTTTTGTATGTTTCTGGAAAAGTTGTATACATATTGCATATTCTTGGAGAGAAGCTTGAAGGTAGCGGGCACATGAAACAACGACTGGAAATTGGAAATTTCCTAAACCCACGAACTCGACGATCTGCAAAAGAGATGTCAAGAAATGGTCAACGGTCGGACAAGCTTCAAAATAGGGTGACAAGGGTTCTCGAGGAGACGTAAGGCCCCTCCTGTCAAATTGTATATATCGGAACATTTCAGAGCAAAATGTGTAACACGAAAAGAGTATTCATGCCATCCTCAATTCAAATTCATTATGATTTTACTCGCGACAACTCAACGCACAGGTTCACTTATTGACATTAACAACCAAAAAATGTATTCAACAACGATTTACGCAAGCCCGACCGACCCCCGGGTTGACACTATTATATATCTTGCACCCAAAACTTGCGTCATCTACAGTTTCGCCATATACATCTTGCACCCAAAACTTTCGTGGTCTACAATTCGTCCACATATTGGAACATGGTTTACATTTGGACCACAAATTATCTATTAAGATACATTAATATAAATACAATTTAAATAAATATATTTAAACTTGAACCTGGCTTTTTTCGAACTCGTCCATTGGTCCTATATCATCACATCATGAGCCCGACTGACTGTAGTTCCTTTCAACACTTGGCCAATTATCTCTCCACGGGGTCGCGCTTTAGCACTACCGAAATGTTATGCCCCATGTTCAGTGATAGGCAGTTGGTTCGCTTATTGGAATTTATAAGCAAAAAATGCATTAAACAACCATTTACGAGAGTTCGACCGACCCCCGGGTTGGCACTATTATAAATCTTGCACCCAAAACTTCCGTACTCTATAATTCGTCGTGACTTAGCACTATCGATTTCTTATGCCCTCATGTTCCGCGATATACATGTTGCACACAACACTTCCATACTATACATTTTGCACCAAACACTTCCGTCATTTACAATTCGACCCCAATTCAAAAAACTTTCAAACCATTCATCACTCTCTTCAATCCCCGCTACATTTCTGCCCTTTTTAATGCACATTCGTTATGCTTTTACTATCAATTTTTACTATCGATAACTCAGCATACAGATTCACGCATTGGCATTATGCTTATTAGTAACAACTCAACTCACGTGTTTGAAAGAGATAGGCACTGCTTTGCTTACTCACAATTCGCCATACAAGTTTTCTTAACAATATTACTCCACTCTTACCATTTTCCAAAATTTACCTTGTAAGCTACTTGTCAGGGACTATGCTGCCACGCAACACTTGTTCAATATTGAACTACAAAGTATATAACACAGATGTCCCAACGCCTACAATAACATAGAAATTTCTTTGAAAACTTTCACAATATAAATCCATATTCTAAATGGTTATGCTTCCAAAAATTTCCTCCCTTGAAAATGCACCAGATAAGGATTTTCTTCCTGGGACGTAATGACCATTGGGAATGGTATAAATATAGAAAACGCACAAATGAAGATAAGGATTTTCCTCTTGGGATGCAATGACCATTGGGAACCATATAAATGTGGGATGGATGGCAGAAAATGCAACGATAGAAAATATGTAGATAAAAGCTATCCTAGCAGTGACTTCTTCTATCTTTGAGAAAAATGTAAGAATACATGACAATGTATAAGTATGCTTTGAATGAAAGTTGAACTCGTAACCTCCCCGCTTATTAAACTGTTGCTCTAACCAATTGAGCTATTCAAGTAACCCAATGCAATGCATTTTAAGGTTGGGAATTGTAACAACACAATCCAATTAATCTAACGAGCCACCCATTGAGCTATTCAAGCAGCCTAATGCAACATGTTTTAAGGTTGGGAATCGTAACAACATGATCCAATTAGTATAAACAACGACCCACTTATCATCTGAACCAGACATGGATCGAACTTGACACCTTCTTATTGTATAGTGTCATTTTTATGTTCAATGATCATTCAATGATGCAAGATTCTCATATTTTCTTTATTGGGTCGAGAAACACATTTTACAATTCAATATGGGGAGATGTGTAATTCTTTTCATGCTCATTTACAATTCAACTTGATCCATTTGTAGGCATGATAAATCCGGAGTTAAGATGAATCTATGCTGGTGACTAATAAACGAATTCACGCAATGTTTCTGATAAAAGAATAATATTTCTGAAATGAAACCTCCAACCAAAAATAAAATAAGAAAAAAATTATACAACACGGATCCAAAAATGAAACATCTATAAAATGCGGTGAGCGTGGATCGAACACGCGACCTTCAGATCTTCAGTCTGACGCTCTCCCAACTGAGCTATCCCCGCACGATGAGTACGTTCATAGGTGCGAAATTACTTGTACAATTAAATACATAAGCAGATAATGAATATCTTGTAACAGGTTTATCCATACTCTTTGTTATGCTTAATTTTTTTCCCAGGCAATGGGGTTCGTGCTTTGAAACAACACTGAACAATTTCAAAGGCCAAGTTATAAATAACAATCTGGATTTGAAAATAAGAAAAACCGTAAAGCGTGGACGGCAGGATTCGAACCTGCGCGGGCAAAGCCCACATGATTTCTAGTCATGCCCGATAACCACTCCGGCACGTCCACCTTAATGCTTTTTCGAACCTGCGGAATTAATCTGGATGGGATTATTTTTGTCATGCCCGATAACCACTCTGGCACGTCCACCTTGATGCCCCAGTTTTGTCAATTGGGCTCATACGAACAAAATTAATCAACAGTTATAATAGGCCTCTAGTTAGTGGATATACCATCTGTTTCTATCTAACCGGCTAAGCGGATGGACAGGGTGTTTTTGGAGTTTTGCAAATAGAATAGGGATTAAATAGGTTTTAGTAGTCAAATGACTGCATTCAGCGGTTCTTTCTCTCACAAATAAGAAATTTCATACACTAATTTAGTCTCTGGTTTAGTCGTGACCTTAAAGATATTTTATATTTATATAAATGAAAAATGAATTATTTTATATTGCCGTAGGCTAAAGATTATATGAAATGAAGATTTTTTCTAGGGATATTTACCTGAAATTCGGTTAAAAATTGTTGGATTCATAGATTTAAGTGATTATTTCTGTAGAATCCGAGTGCCCTCAAAGTTTTTCAGCATGTTGAATCCATTTATGCATTCAGAAATGGGTTCTGAACAACAAAAACTAGTGATTCATGTAAATTTAAATCGCAAAATTCCGACGAAAAAAATCATTTTGTAAAACAGCGAACCAACACCTTTTATATTACCTTGTTTATATTATCATTATTTTACATAAAATTGTAAAAGAAATAGGGAATATATTATCATTATTTTGTCATAAAATTGTAAAAGGAATGGGGAATTGAGTCAGTTGTTATTGTTTGTGTTTTACTTGACCATGTTATTTATAGACCCATCTAATGCCCATTCTAGATTAATTAATGAAAGTTAGAGTTTATTTGTTTCCAATATAGTCATATGTTATGTGAATGAATTTGTTAAAAAAAATGGAAACACAACCATGAAAGGTATTCGACCACCTTGATATGAGCAGAATGTGTTATAAAAAAATAGAACATAAATATAACTTATAAGTATTTTTATAGTTTCACCAATTCACCTTGGATGAACCTTTCTACTCGAGGTTTCTTTACTTGTGATACTTGGGATTCTATATATAATAATTGAAAATGTAGAACCAAAAATATATCTACAACTAAGATTGAAAGTTATATGTACATGTTTGCATAAGGAACAATTAAAATAAAAATGACTTTCATTTGAAATATGAAATTGATTTCTTAAGCCTAAAATAAATTGTGTACTTTCAAAAATAAAATGAAAGAGGTTTCACATCAATTCTTGAAGTGAATAATACTCTATATTCCATCAATTTGTGTTGTATCTCAGAGATAGTCCACCTTTATTCTCATAAAAGAAGTGATGTGAAATTGATTTCTTAAGCCTAAAACAAATTGTGTAATTTAAAAAATGAAATGAAAGAGGTTTTATAATCGAAGTAACACATCAATTCTTGAAGTGAATAATACTCTATATTTCCATTAATTTGTGTTATATCTTAGAGATACCCCGCCCTTATTCTAATAAAAGAAGTGATTTCAGTTTATAATTTCCACACAGATAAAGGCAACTCATGGTCCCTTTTGATCATCCAAAATAATTCAATGAGGAGAGGATCCTATTGAGAACAACTTATATGACTATAAGGGAAGCTTCTAACATAATGAATTGTAGGAGTAGAAGTAATAAAGTGGTAAGAAAGAGAACCATTGCAAAGTTGTAGGAGGAAAATTTACCTAATCTTATCTACAACCTCCACACACCTTTATGCTATTGGTCCATGGTTTTCAATGGAGATGGTTGAGAAGACTACCATTGGCAAGACAATCATTCAAAGAGAAAGACAACTAGGTTACACATTGTTGATACAACACTAGATGGTAGGTAGGTGTGTTTCCTCATCACTAGTAGAGCCTTTGAAGGACATAATACTAACAATCCAATCTTGGAACACCATGTGGAATGTCACAGAATGCATACATGTAGAAGAGTGTGTAGGGACCATTCACCGGAATGGAGGATGTAGGTCGAAGATGTGCATTGCTAACTAATAAATTCTTCAACACCAAGCCAAGATGTGTAGGCCATTCGATTAGTGTAGATCAATGAACTATATCCGCCCTCTTAGCATCATTTAGTCCATTTGAAAAATCAATATCAAATTGAAGATTGACATGTGGCACAGGTTCCCCCCTTTCATTTAAGATGGAAGAGAATCACCAAACCAATGAAATAATGATACTTAACTAATTACTTATGAACCAAGGACCAATTCGAGTTATGGGGTATGAGATATCAGGGAACATTGAAACCATGTGAATGAGGATTTTGTGGTGCATTTTGTTTGCCCATGTTCAAAAGGAAGGTCCACATGGAAAGGAAATTCCAAATCAATGTTATATGGGAAATGGGGGTAAATATTCCAATAGGTGAGAAGGAAAGTCACCAGAAGAGAATCAATAACTTAAGAAAAGAATCGAATAAAATGGAGTTCATAGAAATAGAAAATCTCAATTTTCACCACTAATTAGAGGACAAAAGGGAGTGCTAGCCACATAAGAAGTTATGAACAAAATTAGGTGAGGCAAACTAGGCTCAAAACAATTAAGGTTCATACACATTAAGAAAGGAATGGTCAATAAACCCACTAATGGGAGCCTCCTCTAGTGAAACATGGGAAATGTTGTAATCAAAATGAAAATACTCTCAATTGAACCTTGGTGAGAAAAGGGGTTGCATGGAGATCTCATGAATCAAAATTGTCAACGAAAACATGGAAGAAAGAATTGTTGGTGGAGTTCACACATGAGAAGGGAAATTCATAAAAKAATAGATATGAGAGGTACTCTTCAATTTTTGTAGGTCTAGGAGAGCAAAGGGAATTTTAGATATCAGGGAAAAAATATCCTACCCACGTCTAGAACAAAGGACTCGTCACTCTTGTATATGGGTTTGTTATTCYCCACTCATGCATTTATCTTCTTATATTAKTCATGTTTCTTCTCTTMTGTGCATCTTTGAGTTATAAAGATCATTAAAATGTTTGGGGGGGATTATCAACAACATTTACTGGAGATTTCTATTTTGGTTTCTTATGGTTTTGCATTTGGAAGAAGGTTTATTGAGATCTGTTAATGGTAGCATTTATGTTTTTCCTCTGTATGAGGTTCATAAAGGAGGAATGGATATTGATGTTTATTGATAGTTTAATGGATATTTCCAAGCCATTTTTTTCTACCAATGGTTTTTATGACTCTTTAATATGGTTGAATTATTGGATTTCCTAGTAGTGAATCCTAATATCTTCAAACCGATGAATGAATGGTACTTCCAACACTCTTAGGGATTCATAGATATCAATTTACTAATATGTGTGTGTGTGTGTGTGTGTGTGTGTGTGTGTGTGTGTGTGTGTGTGTGTGTGTGTGAGAGGATTCAATGTTAGCTTCGTCATGATTTTATGCAATTTGTGTGTGGGTAAAATCGTGAATCTGGGTAACACTTTCATGAGAATCGAGTCATGAAAATTTCAAATGACATGTTTTCGTCCAAACTCTTAAATTTTTCGATCGAAAACTAGTTCGTTCGAACACTTTTTTCGGCCGAAAGTTAAATCTAACGGAAACCCTAAAAATATAACATAAATTTTAAATATAACAACAATTTTTCGTGAAAACTAACTTCCTGCTGAAAATATATGTTTCCATCATCCTCAGAATGGGGTTCCCACCATTTATTGGGGTATGCTCTTATTTGTAGCACTCATTGCTAGATTTATTTTAGGGGCTTGTAATTTTTACATAGTTTTCTATTTTAAATTGCAAAAACTAAAATGTGGTAATTAATTCCTAGTATTAAGACTAAGTTAAAAGAAAAAAGGAAATGAAACACAATGCTAGATAAATCCAAAATTAGGACCAATCGGTGTAATATCCCAAGATTGAGCCCCAGTTGTAATTGTGAATGTAAATATGTTTTGTAGGCTGGTAAGCCAAGTGATTATAAGCTATGAGGCTTATGTGATGAATAGGCCAGAGAGCCTAGATGTTGAAGGCCAATCAGCCTATTTTTGTATATATAAATACTCATATCATTAATATAAATACATCATTTCATGTAGACCGACCATGATAAAAGAGAATGGGGGACTAAAATCCACTAGGTAGGGCAAGGGAAGAGGCTCAGAGGCTAGGAAAAAGGGCTAATCTTGAGGGCTTATCTCTAAGGGAATATTATTATATATTTCCTAAAAGACTAAGGTTTGGGAAATAACTCATGTTATCCTAAGTTCCTTTGGGAAAAGGAATGAACTCCAAGTGGAGAGGAACGAGCTCCAAGAGAGCCATGTGTCAATCTTGGCACATGTAGTAATATGTGGGGAAATCAGTTTGTTTTGGGGTGTCTCTTCCATTATTTCCATGCTTACCATGCACTCACGCAGGCATGCAGGGAGCCATTACCTCCATTGTTGACCTTTGATCATGGACGCACCTCTGAAACCTGCAAACATTTGAGATATCATGTACTTTTCCTATGAATCACAGTGCACTATACTTTTTATGAATTTTGTATCGTGCCTTAATAGTTGGTTGTTGCTACCAACACATTTCCTTGGTTGAGCATGGCTTGTTGCCATATTTTGTGTCCTTTCCCATTTTTGGTTGTTTCCTTCACCTGAGCCTGTTGTTGGTTGACTAGGAGCGAGAGTGAAGAGGTAGGTTTTTAGGCCCGTGGATTGAAGAAGCAGATTGTCAGGCCTGTGAAAAACTCTCTCTAGATGAGAGAGGTTGTAACTCTCTCTAGATGAGAGAGGTTGTTGGGGAAGTGATTTTTCTAGAGGGAGCTCAACTGAAGCTATAGTGCTCTGAGAATTCCTGTCTTACCTGTTGTTGAAGCCCTGGAAAGGAAGTGGGGCAATTGAAGGACTGTTGAGCAGAAAAGGGGCACACTTCCTAGGGTGGAGCATGCATGTGGGGAATGAAAGGTTGTAGGTTGTTAGTGTGGGTTGGCTCCTTGGACGAAATCCTTCATGTTGACTATGCAACTTCTTATTGTCTCAGCCTAGCCCAGGAATCCCTTTACCTGGGTGGAGTTTAGTCTCGGCTCGGGGGTGACCCACTGCTGAGAGTAATGAGCAGCATGGTCTAAGGCTCGGAGGTTCGTGAAAGGTCTGCACATAGTTGGTGGTCATCTATAAAAAGATAAGTACCTTTTATATGTTCATTTACATGTTTTGTATTTGTACATGTTTATATTGAGGATTATTTCTTGTATATGTTGTATGTGTAGGCTTACTGTTATTTCGCATTAATTTGTGTATTTGCATAATGTAATTGTCTGCTAAGTTTTATATGTATGATGTTCCACAATATTTTTGTGGGGCATATCCCAACAGGTCTATGGTTGGGTATGCTACAAAATTAGTATCAGAACTTAGAAAGAGTGGTTCTACAAGGTAGAACGACCCGATCTGAGTGGTCGGGGGTGTTATAAAATGGTATCAGACTGATTCAGAGCTCCAGATTTCAACATCGAGCTTGGATGGGCCGTATAATTGGAAATTGAAGAAAAAATTCATAATGAATTGTTGTCTAAATGGAAAAAATTGAATTTCAGAGCATTCATGAGTGCCAGGAGGGCACTGAGGGAACACCTTGATTATGTTCAGAGGCTCTGGAAGGTGACAGTTTTTGCACATCAAATGTGAATGATAGGCGGGGAAAGCCATCTGCAATACATGATAATGCATGAACCATAGGTTCATATGGATATGCAAAGCATGGGAATAAGGAAGTCTTTATGGAATATGAAAGAGTTTGGACCTGATATCAAGAAGGAACAGAGGAACTTGAGGACATAATGTTACATCAAGAATATTCCACAAGAGGATCGAAGGTCAAGATTGAAGAATGTTAAGATAAATAAGTACATAGTGGGAAGACCTAATCTATATAGATTGATATATCAAGATGTTATTTTTTTGATAAAGAAAGATAGAGTGTATACATGGAGTGAGTGAAAGCATCTCCAAAGATCAGTCGTACAGTTTTGAGATAGCACCCCCATTTTTTTCTATTAGAGTACATAGTGGAAGTATGGTATGAAGGGCATCATTATGAAATGATAGAAGTTGATTATGCATGTTAGATTGAAACCAAATGGGTCAAGACAGAAGAAAGTAATAATTCTTCACGCAAATCCAAGTTCTGATATAATCAATCAAGAAAAGGATAAATCAATTGCTTCAAGAAAGAAATTGGTGCTAAATATCCAAGGTTACTCTGAGAACATGACTAGAAATATAATTAGGTCATGTAGGAGTTGGATCAGAGGTATCCAAGTAATAAAGGAATGCCAGAAATTAATATCAGCATAATATGTGGTTGCAAGTATGCAAAGTAGAGAAGGAAAGACTCTTGGATGGAGTCAAGTCCTTGAACATCCTAAGATAATGGAAGAAGAGATCATGAGGTAGATATCAAGCTAATAGGAATTCATGACGACACTCCAGGAGGGACAACAAGAATAGAAGAGGATTGTTGATGCATTCCAAAGGTGTTGAAGGTATTTCCACAATAGCATGGAGATATCAAGTCGAGAATAACTTAAAAGTGAAATGAATTTCTAAAGAGAAATCAATAAGGAACCATCAAGAACAAAATGGTTCTATGCATGGTTTTAAATGCAAAAAGAGATGGTGTCTGCCAAGAATCCATCTCAAGTGGCATAGATCCATGAGTAACATTCCTAGGGGGTGGAAGTATCATTTGAAATTACGATGGCAAATTAAAAGCAATATTAAGTATTTTTAATTATTTCTATGCAACTAGCAAAGGAGGCATATGTGCATCCTTACAGTATGCTAGAGATTGGCTATGCAAGTCAAGTTTGAGGCTAGTTGGAAAAGAGAAGAGAAGGGTACAAGAAAACTCAAATACTAAAGTATTCAGTCAGGAAGGGACTGAAGTAGTTTCGTCTGAAAATTAATTGGATGTTCAAGACCCAAAGTCTACAAGACAACATGTTTGGAATTGTAATTCGTCCATGCATGATTTGAATTAGTTGGATCCAGGAAATAAATGAATGATGAAGGTTAATATCAACATTAGTATTTGGTTGGAAATGAAAAGGTAGACAAGAGTGATTTGGCTAGAAAGTGCTCAGCATGTACAGTGATTACAGTGAGAGCACAAGAAGATTTAGGAATCTAGGAAGAATTGAAGACCTCCGGGATCAACAAAGAAAAGTGATACTGGAAGAAAGAGGTTGATGTGATTACTGTAGGAACAATTATGTTATGGCTTGTTGGACAATCATACATAGAAATGGATAATTCTTGCATGTTTGCAAGTGTTGTTGATGATGTTGTTGCATATGGAAGGAAGCAACAAAAAGATGGAACGTTGACTATAATATCGATAAAGAGGCATGAGAGCTTCTATTGTCATCAGCTAATCAAGTAACATCAAATTTATTTAATGGCAACTATGCAAGTAATTTTCTCTTTGGAAATTATGTTGCATAATTGTCGAAGGGAAATTTAGGTGAGAATTTCCCTAGATAAAATTTTATAATACATAGTATGATATTATTTAAATGCATTAACATGAATAAGATACCACTATGTGTGGTAAAGGCTAGAGGCTTGTTATAGTTATCAAAGCTTCTTAGCTTTTGAATGCATACACTGACATAGTAGCATGTCATGTTAATTTGTTTATGAGGTAATAACAAAAGAAATAAAAGATAAGAACGTGTTATAGGAATGGATGTCAGGAAAACTAGTCATGTATGAGACCAGGACATGGTTGGATATGGAAAAGTATGGATATATAAAGGTTACGTACCACACAAATACCCAATGATCTTCCTACCTTTAAATAAAACTTGGATTGCAACCTTTTTGCTAACACTAATGCACACCACAAAATTATATTATTGGTGTAGTGTTCAGGTCAAAAAGGAAGGCATCCAAATAATCAAGAAGACAATGGGAAGTGTGTAGAGAATGTGTCAAGACATTGGCTAGATTTCCAATTTATGGATGGTGAGATACATGACTTAGATAAAGATCATTATGAAAATCAATGCAAAGGTGCATTGAATAGATATGCATTGAGAGTTGCACTCATGCCTAGTAAGTGGAAGATTTGCACTCATACATGATAGAATTGTATACTTAAATTCATTTGTTGAATGTGTTTTGTGAGTGCTTGCAAATATATTATTGCATGGAAATAATTATACTAACAGCTAAAATGTTGCTAACTCATGGAGTTGAGAACATTTAAGGAGTTGTTAGACATTGCAACAAGAAATTTGCAAGTCAATTAGTCGCATGAGCATTGACTACATGAAATTTTATGTTCATAAAAAGAAGTGATGAACTTACTGATATTAATTATGAACAAGTGTATACATAGAATAATAATTCATTCTATCTAATAAATTGTTTTGTAGTTGTGATTGAATTGTTAGTTATAGACAATTCTAAGAATACTTCATAAGGTTTTTGTACATATTGCAATGAGAGTATGATGTACAGAAAATACTGACAATTTGTTGGTTGAATGAAAGATAGAAGCATTGCAGGAAAAATGGTATTCAACGTGATGCTTGTTGAAAGGCAGAAGGAAGACCACATCCTATTATTGCAACAACAATGAAAAAAATTATAAAATAGAATTTCATATTTTGTGGAAAAGTTGAATTACTTATGAAATAAGTTTGAGTTCTAAATGAATTCTTTTATGTTCTCTCATGATAATTGCATGTGTGTGATGCAGATGAGATAATATTGATAAAGTTGGAATGTTGGGAAAGAACAACTATTGTTGAGGACACTAAAGCCCTATAATTGTAGAAACTTGGTGGGGTTCTAGTAATGGGTTAGCGCTCTCCTTGTGTGTGAAAGCCTTGGAAAGATGGATTGTTAAAGGACTGTGTAGCAATGAAGGGATTCTTGAGCCTGGAAGGGTGAGTGCAACGAGGAAGAGGCAACTCAAAGATGCTTATGGCATGGCAGATGCCATAAGAAGGGTGTGTCAAATGGAACATTCAGATGAATTATTTCTGAAACCATCTCTATGGAATAAAGAAAATGACTTCCAACTATGGTATGAATACATAAAATGGTGCTTGAAAGCAGAGCACCAGGTGGATAAAAAGATTCCAATAGCAAAAGATAGGAGCTTTTTGAAGAATTTTGAATTGTACATGGTATACAATGCACTGAGGAAAGTGCATAAATAAGAGGAGGGGATTGTAATATCCTAAGATTGAGCCCCAGTTGTAAATGTGAATGTAAATATGTTTTGTAGGCTAGTGAACCAAGTGATTATAAGCTAGGAGGCTTATGTGATGATTAGGCCAGAGAGCCTAGATGCTAAAGGCCAATGAGCTGATTATTGTATATGTGAATACTCATATCATTAATATGAATACATCGTTACATGTAGATTGATCACGATAAAATAGAATGGGGGACTAAGCTCCACTAGGTAGGGATATGATAATAGTTTGATAGCCATGATCAAATCTGTACCAAATAACTGATAATAGTTTGATAACATTAAATTAATTTGATTTCTTTTTGTTTCACAGGTTTCTATTAGCAGTTATTTGGTACGGATCTGATCATGGCTTGACTTTATTATCTAAATATGTTCAAGATGATTGATCCAAAAATATTATTGGATTGTTGCAAATAATTTATGAGCAACAACATACAAGATTTGGAAATGCGTTCAAGAACATAAAGACGAATTTGTCGGACTAATTGCAGCCAAACCGTAAGGAATATGAAGAAACGGTTGAAAACCCATCTGCAAAATGGACCCATTTAGCTTACTTACGATCTTTTTCCCAAACAAATGCAGGATTTGAGAGATATTGTTGTCTCTTTACAAGGAAAATTTCAGGTGGTGGAAATTATTAGTGACGCCCAGACGGTTCATTCATGGCATAAATATATGAGAAAGTTTAGATCCCGAGGGATCCAAGAAATTGAGAAGAGGATTTAGATCCTTTATTTTTTGTATATTATTTATTTTGTAAACTTTTTCTTTTCAAATGGAGTAACAGATGGTTGAAATTTTGGGAGAATGGACGCGTATTTTCGAAGAAGAATATGAAATTCTAGATTTCTTAATGGCTTTTGTCCTCTGAGTAAAATGGTTTTATTTTCATTATAATATCTTCATATTCTTTGAGTAATTGATTGTGCATTGATTTAAATTAGTTTTAGTTTGTTTTATCAATACATGGTTAATTGTTATCATTTATGTATTAATTTTTTCAATCTTTAAGAGTATTATCCCAAAAATTTCTCCCTGGACCTTATGATAAACATATTTTGTTGAAATTATATGAGAAAACGGTTTACTCTTTGGCTTTCGACCTATGTAGACCGTGCAATGTTTTTCCATTGTCTTCTCATTTAATTTCTTGATATGAAATGTTATCTGTGTCGAATTAGCTTTAGTCTTTTCTCCACATAATATTTTATATCATGCTTTTCTTTATGGTGTTCATTCTCTTTTGGTCTAGTTTATATTTGTGATTGGTCATCTATTTAAACATTCTGAGTTTACATCTGATGCTAGATAGTTGGTAACACCATTACCGAGGATTGAGATTTATTTCATTCTCATTTATTGGACATTTCAAGGTCACATGATATATAATTATTTGTCTTTCTGTCGTCATAAAATCGCTCTGAAACACTTCCTTGAATTTCTTCAGGAAGTATTATGCTTTTTTTTTGTCATAGGTTTTCACTTGAGCTCACACAAAAGCAAAGAGACGATTTTAGTTTATTATTGTTGATCAACTAGAGGTTAGTTAGTGTATTATTTATTTAATTTGTTGATTTGTGAATGAAGAGTGATTGCGTCATTCAAACGTCAATCTACTTTGTCTATTTTCGTTATATCATTTACAATCTTCATTCATTGTTCATTTAGAGTACTAGAATAATTTTGTGTGTTTTTAATCTTGTTTAGATCCATTATCTTAAAACAATTATTTTCACAAGGCTTTGTTCAAACCTTGTAAACTGTATATAACCATTGTATATAAACATTGTTAGTTAAGCATTTGTAATTAAAGTATTGATTGTTAGAGTAGTATCTTTAGTTAGTTCACATCTTTTAATTTGTTTTAGGATCTTAGTTGGCTAACGAAGCCATAAAACTCGTCAGGTTAGATCATACCAAAGGGATTGGGTTAAATAGACAACCACAATCCGGATCTATCCTTCCTGTTGATGGTGTGTCATAAACGCCCGTCAACAAATGGCGCTAGAAGGAGGGTCGAGGTAAATTTAATGATTAAATGTTTTACCCCTCAGCTTGTCATAATTCCATATTTATAAATTCTTCTTTTATGTCATCTTGAAATGCACTAGAAGGCAGGCCAGACTGACAAGCTGGCCTTGCAAAAGTCTTTGTTTTGAATGTATTTAATTCCCCATGGCTCCCAAAATCACTGTGTTGGAACATGCTTTCCACTTCTCATTACCCAATATTTCCAACAAGACAGTCTCTCACTTTTCCAAACCCACCTTTGATGGTGGGGGGGATGTATCTGCAAAAGACCATCTTAACAAGTTTTGGTGTAAATATATCAAGCATGATATTTCTGATTTAAAGGTTTTATGCATATTGTTCGCTTTTACTTTTAGGGGTCGGATTAAACATTGGTTTGAGTCTTTTCCAACATATCACATTATTGATAGGTTTCTATTTGTAGAGGAATTTTTATATGCTTTTGAAATCTATGATTACAATCAATTATGTGAAGAATTTCAGGATTTACTAATCAATGACAATTCATCTCCAGAGGTATTTTTAACAATCATCCATCATGTTCTCTGTAAGTTTCAACTTGATGACATGTCATTTGTACTAAATCTCTTCTCTGATGTTTGTGCCTTTTTCATCCAACCATTTTCAATCGCAAATGATGAATCAATTACAAATCCTATCACTCAATTGCGAGAAGAATTTTGTTTGCAAGATGAGAGGAATCCATCCGAAAATTTTGAACAAGCAAGGGAGGTAGAATCTATTGAAAAGGTTCTTACTGACAATCAAAGTGGTTTTTCCTCTGAATCATTGTATATTCAGTCCTCGACCATCGTGGAAGAAGATTTGATGCTGGGTCAAGGTGAATGTCCATATTCTTCTAACTCTTGCTCTAATCAGTACTTAAATTCAATTATTGAAGAACAACTTAGATGATGAAAATGATCTTAAGTATTCTAACATTCCTATGAAACTGATTAGAGATGTAAATCTGTGATTTGAAGAATAAACCTTAGACCTTCATCCACAAATCATACCTTATCCACAAGAAATATTAGATGTTTTTCATGAAAGTTTTGAATTGTCTATCATACATGAGGCAAATTTAGATGATCATATTATGTTGAAGGATTTATCACCAAAACATAGTGAAAGTTTTAAGGAAAGTAAAGAGGAATGTCTTGAGAATACCATTGTTAAATATCATAGCTCAAGAGATTATTTTCATGTGCTCATTTCTGATTCCTTTTACTCTTTATATCCCAATCTCTTATTAGTATCTGGTGGACATGATACTTTACCCACAATATCTTACTCTTTTCCATCACAATCAGATCTTTTTGATATGCCAAAATTTGGTGAAATTAATTCCAAACATAACATTTATGAAGTCGGATTTGATGCTCTTTCACTTTCATCACTCACATGGGAAAAAAAACATGTTGCAAGATGATTTTACACGATTTATATTTTAAAAAGACAATGCACTCATTCTTATGGAGATCAAATATTCTACATTGCATATTCATTTTTTAATTAGTTCAAATTTTAATAATTATGCTTCACGTTTTGAAACAATCCATTTCATCAAAGGAAGTCTTCAAACCAATAATCTAATTGATGTCATGAATCCTCTTAGGATGTGTTCCCCGTTGACAGATCTAGTTCATCGAAGTCAGAGTTTGCATCCTAATTTTTATGATGGGATTTTAGAATGGCTTGAAGATTCGTATCTAAAAAATCTTCATAATAAAGATAAAGTTGTGATTGCTTTGTTTCTACCTAAATATCTAGGAAGTAAGCATGACATGATTTTTTTAGATCCTCCATGCAAAGAAATTGATGAACATTTGGAGAATTGTCCGGAGGATGGGGTACTTCGGCCTTGGTTGATGGTTATGTTAGTTCCTCATAATATTGACAAGTTTTCTAGACTTACTTACATTCTTCCATGCCATTATGACCCATATCACGATAAGATTGAAAAATGGCTGGAGGATCCATACATCAAGAAGTTTCAAAATAATGGTAAGGTCATGCTTGCTTTGTTTTGAACTGAATATATAGGAGGTAAGCATAACATATTTCTTTCATATCTGCAAATAATTCTTTTATTCTGATTTTCGACTTTCTATGCCTTGTAGGATTGAAGATGCTCTTGTGGATGCACTGGAAATATGATTTTACTTAGCATTTTGATCTATGTAGAAGTTAGAGTAGATGTAGGAATAGATTCATTTTGGGTTTTTCTTGCCTTTTCATTTTTTTTTCCTTTGAATAATGCAGTTATGAAGGAACGTGGCTATGAAAAGAGAACCATCATCTGAATGCTGTAAGGGAAGTCTTCTTTCAATTCCTTTCTTTTTCATTTTTCCAGTTGTCTTTATTAAATGTTTCTTTTTCAAAACTTGACAGCATCTTGCAATGATTTCATATACTATGAAGCATTAATAAAGAGAGTAGGGAATTGGTCTTAGTTTTACCCTAACAAACATAGCTTACCACTGCACGTAATTGCACTCATCTTGGTTAAGGATTTTTCTGTGACTTTTAATAATAATGCTTGGTCAAAGCAACATCTTATGCATCACTATCTTAATAAAAAAACTTGTTCACACATGAGATTTTATATGATTTAGTTCTTCCTTTATTTTACAGTGGGATGCTAGTAGATCCCAAAGATCAGGTTTATCTTTGGCCAAAATTGTTTATGAAAGTGTGCTTTTTCTATTTCGATTTTGTTTTTTTTATGCACTTCCGATTTTGAATCCCATTAATAAAATTTGATTTGGTTTGATGTGTGTGTTTTTTTTCTTTGATTGTTTTGAATGAGTTTTCTTTTTGTATGTCTTTTTGAATCAATATATTTTTTATCAAAGAGCGATTTTCGAACGAATCATTCATTTTAAGACTTGTGTTTTTCAAGCAATTTGAAATAGTTTAAAGAGGTCCTAATATTAAGATATAGCTCAAACAATTGATTTTTAAAGTCAATTGTCACTTTCGTTTTGTCCTCAAATTTTCTTTGCCAGAGTATTACACCAGAGATGTAGTTTAAATCTTTGAGAATTACGATGATCTTTAAACTTTTTACGCTATCCATATTCTTAAGGAATCACTTTTAAGTGCTTCCCCATTCTCTATATGATTTCTTAAATGAAATCTAAAATCTCTAAACCATGATAAAACTTCCAGTTTTGAAAGCAAATAAATAACATGATCAACTATTCACATGTATTGCAATTAACCTTCAGTATCACCCCACTCTCTTTGTCATCAATGAATCTATAATTGTATTAGTATTTAAAAGTGGCATAAAAGGGTTGAAATAACTTAAGTGTGGGAAGTGTGTGTAAACTCGTTGGGGTATTGAACAAGCTCACTGGCAGCGGGTAAATGCACACATGATACCAAGACAACTTCGTCGGGGTACTGAACAGACTTGCTGGCAGCGAAGCAATCTCGGGTCGAGAGTTAGCATGTATATTCTTTTAAATTAACTTTTATAGAAGTATACATCATGTGGAGTCAACTATTGGATGGGAATAAAGCATTTGAGTGGGTTAAATGACATCCCTGCCGAGGCTATGGACTCATGCTGGCAGCAATGGCTCTGTCAATGGTATTGAAGTCTTTTTATAAACATCATGACTCTTTGATTAAGACATCCTTTCAGGTTATATTCCTCTGCAAAGAAAATTCTATTGTCTGGTTATAACATTGAACGTATCCTAATATTATATGGTCTCAAAGTGAATTTATTTCAGGGAGCTTAAATCATTTTTCAATTCTTATTCTTTTCTTCCTGAGATAAAAGATTACCAGATCAGAGATAACTTCTTCACCGAGTGAGTCTCCATTTGTTGGGCCCCAACAACCCCCTTCTTTATTTTTAATCAAAATCTAGGGTCCCTCGAAATTTTACTTGGATTCTTCATTTTTTTTTCCTTTGACTTGATTGGATTGGTATTGGTTTGCTTTGTTTCGAGGTCTGTTTGAGTTTATATTATTTTCTTTTGTTTGGTTTTAATTTCATGAAATTCAAATGCGTTTTGGTTTTTCTTTCTACAAAGTTTTGATTTTGATCGACGAGCTTCATAATTTGGGAGTTTGTTATTACCTCTTCCTTATTGAATTTATCTGCTATGAGAATGGCTTGGTTGAAGACATGGATTAATAACAATGATTTTACAGGAAGAAC
>ML792485.1:506308-518526 GCA_009831015.1 Picea engelmannii | reverse complement strand
GCCAAACCGTAAGGAATATGAAGAAACGGTTGAAAACCCATCTACAGAATGGACCCATTTATCTTACTCACGAGATTTTTCCCAAACAAATGCACGATTTGAGAGATATTGTTGTCTCTTTACGAGGCAAATTTCAGGTGGCAGAAATTATTAGTGACACCCAGATTGTTCATTCATGGCATAAATATATGAGAAAGTTCAGAGCCTGGGGATCCAAGAAATTGAGAGGAGGATTTTGATCCTTTATTTTTTGTATATTATTTATTTTGTAAAAATTTTCTTTTCAAATGGAGTAACGGATGGTTGAAATTTTGGGAGAATGGATGAGTATTTTCGAAGAAAAATGTGAAATTTCAGATTGCTTAATGGATTTTTTCCTGTGAGTAAAATGGTTTTATTTCATTATAATATCTTCATATTCTTTGAGTAATTGATTATGCATTGATTTAAATTAGTTTTAGTATGTTTTATCGATACATGGTTAATTGCTATCATTTATGTATTAATTTGTTCAATCTTTAAGAGTCTATTATCCCAAAAATTTATCCCTGGACGTTATGATGAACATATTTTGTTGAAATTATATGAGAAAGCAGTTTACTCTTTGGGTTTCGACCTGTGTAGACTGTGCAATGTTTTTTCATTGTCTTCTCATTTAATTTCTTGATATGAAATGTTATCTGTGTCGAATTAGCTTTAGTCTTTTCTCCACATAATATTTTATATCATGCTTTTCTTTATGATGTTCATTCTATTTTGGTCTAGTTTATATCTGTGATTGGTCATCTATTTAAACATTTTGAGTTTACGTTTGATGCTAGATAGTTGGTAACACCATTATCGAGGATTGTGATTTCTTTCATTCTCAGTTATTGGACATTTCAAGGTCACATGATATATAATTATTTGTCTTTCTGTCATCATAAACTCACTCCAGTATATGAAACACTTCCTTGAATTTCTTCAGGAAGTATTATGCTTGTTTTTGTCATAGGTTTTCACTTGACACATGACAAGAGGAGCTCATACAAATGCAGAGAGATGATTTTAGTTTATTATTGTTGATCATCTAGAGGTTAGTTAGTGTATTATTTATTTATTTTATTGATTTGTGAATGAAGAGTGATTGCATCATTTAAACGTCAATCTTATTTGTCTATTTTCATTATACCATTTACAATCTTGTTCATTCATTGTTCATTTAGAGTACTAGAATAATTTTGTTTGTTTTTAATCTTGTTTAGATCCATTATCTTAAAACAATTATTTTCACAAGGATTTGCTCAAACCTTGTAAACTGTATATAACCATTGTATATAAACATTGTTAGTTAAGCATTTGTAATTAAAATATTGACTGCTAGAGTAGTATCTTTAGTTAGTTCACATCTTTTAATTTGTTTTAGGATCTTAGTTGGCTAACGGAGCCATAAAACCTGTCATGTTAGATCATACCAAATGGCTTGGGTTAAATAGACAACCTCGGTCCGGATCTATCCTTCCCATTGACAGTGTGTCATAAACGCCTGTCAACACATAGATGCTTACCGTGGAATATATTGTAATGTCTATGATTTATAAAACAGATGGGATTATGCTTCTTCCATATGGATTCAATACTGAAAAGGAGAACTATGTTTTTTATATGGTTTCAATGCTTGTATTGTTTGGTCTATTGTCTTGTAAAGCCAAGACCATTGCCAATGCATCGTCACTTTGACTCTACAATTCTTCTATGCCCAAAAAAGACAATTCACTTTTTATGTCTTAGTGTTACACAACATTCTTCCTACTTAAATGTCAAACCCAACAATTTAAATTTTTTATGCTAGCTATACAATGCACTCTAGTCCACTATTATGATCGAATAACATCCTCTATTTATAATAATAATAATAATCTAATTTTAAGGTCACAACCAAACTAGACACCAAATTGGTGTATGAGACCCCCTTTTGTGGGACAAGGGACCCCCTCCATACAACGATTTGACTGCTAAAGTTTATATAGATGCACATACCCTACCCCCATCTGGATTTGAACCTGTGACCTTATAAGAGGAAACACATGTTCTTAAGAGAAAGAACAAGAATTAATAACACATCCCATACAAGAGAAAAAATTAAACACTCTTCTTGACATCTATTCTCACCATAAGTAGGCACACCATACCTTCAAGGATTAACCTGAGAGAAAGCACTTTTTGTTATCATTTCCCATATGCCAATATCTCAAAGAAATGTATGTGTGCATGCAAGCACTATAAGGAGTCAACAAATGCATATATGGGAGACCACTTTGTATGGATGCATTGGGCATTATTGGCTTCGAATACTACGAAAGACAATTGAAGGTATAATCCACTGCCCATGACTTGTGAATAGTTTGGTTGTAGGTAAGAAACACTCATTCTTGAGAGTGATGGATCATGGGTAATTCTCCCAACCATTCTATCAAATAATTCACTAAGTGGTACATGTGAATGCACAATGCATAAGCCACAGCTCATACTAGTGATCAAACCAATTGGAAATAGTGTTGTAGGTGCAAGTCCAACAAGTTATTAACATTACTATCAATCAACAAATAGATCAAATTGCCAATCAGACTATTACATAGAGTTTACCAGAACCAAAATGTTTTTCTTATTGTAGGCATATGGTTAAATAGTGAACCAACAATACATTAAACCTGTCCAAAACTCATAATGGGTTTCAACAATGTGGGGAATTAATTAACCTAGAAGTAAGCATACATACATAAAATCACAAAAACTCTAGTAATTGCGTAACAAACCACAATCATGAATTTAAACATAGACATAGAGATTTACCTTGAAAACCCAAATGAGAAAACTCGCATCAAATGACTTTGCTTAGCCTTGTTTTCTTAGCAATTTCAAAATCGCAATGGTGTTTTATCTCTCTAAAGCACTAAGATTACAAACTCAAAGAATAATTCCTAATGTAGTCTCTTTCTTCTCTACCAGATAACCGCTCTCCAACACTATGCAAAGGTTTATAGGTTTAATTAGCTCGCTGGGATAAATTGGGGCCAATCACCCCATAGTATTTAGCTTCCTAACTCTAGTGCTCTTCCTCCTCTGGATTTGTTGGCATTGCTTCGGCTCATGGTTCCTTTGTCTTGTATTTTTTTCTTTCTTTTAATTCTTTTAATATTTAATTGTTTTGTGCTTTACTTGGGTATGTAGCACTTTGGATGCAAGTGATAGCGAATTAGACAAGTGTGGGGCCCTTCACATTATCAACCACTCCTCTGGATTTGCATTAATCTCCTAGCCTTAAGCTTCCTCCGTAGCCAATATTCTTCATTGGTAATCCATTAAAACCATTCAATTTTTGTTTGGATCTAGCTTTGGATCATCTATGATCTCAATTATGACTTGATTGGTGCTAGTTTTCCTCTTCTTGTGTGAAGATCTAACCACTTGCTTCTTCTTTTTATAAAATGTAAGAATTTCTAAGCATGTTACTTTGTCATCACCTTTAGAAGGATGCATCACTTCAAGATACTACCGAAAGTTGGGATTATCTTGATTGAGGTTGTAGAATTTGTCTATCATCATTGACCCCATGTCAATGTCTATCTTGAGAGTCTCCTTGGAGTTGGGTCATGGTTCTTATTGCTCTTTGGGTTGTGAAGCGGATGTCTATAGAATCTCTTTTGTTTCCTCCTTCATTTTGAAAGGTCAATCACTATTTATTCATGGTGATCAGATCCATGTTTGTCTTGGACCTATCAACCTTCAACTTGTGAGTCTTCAACCTATGGAAATGGTCTATTTTATTATTTGAGTGGGAGGTGGAAGCTTTTTTCTTGTCTATATTTGTAGCATCCACTATGATAATGTCTAAAGGTACTTTGTTTTCTTTATTCACTTTTGGGGCCTTCTTGTTTCAATCTTGCTCATAGCTTAATACCCTTCTTTTAAATCCTTCTTCAAAAACAATTTCATCATAGTAAGCCCAATGTATACCCATTGTAGTTCTATGTTTCTCGACCACTCAGACCTTAGTGTGGATCATGCATTTTGAATCATTCTTCTCTGAGCTTATATTTGTATATTTCCCTTGCTTCCATTTGTGCAAACATGATGTTGGGAAATCCACACACTAACTGATAGGAACATAAACCTTCAATAATTCTAACTACGACATTTGAATTCAACAAGATAAAAGATTTTGTTTGTAGAACACGTGCAAATGTGTGTGAAAAATATGTTGCAATCTTATTTTCACTAATTTTTGTCTAGAAGAAAACGATGATAAGAGTATCTACTAATATGAAATTACTTCAAGATATTCCCRTCACACTCTATCAATCAAATGCAATGAATCAATAAGAAACAAATCTATATTGATACAAGTCAAGTTGTTTCCTTTCTAAATGTCTATGAAAATAAATCTAAGAGAAGAAATGTACTTCAAATAACAAATGAATTCAAATCAAAATTCTCAGTTTCCCTAAAAATAACAAAAAAATTGATTTGGTGTATTTAAAAAAAAAAAAAACTAAAAATAGGAAATACCACAAATTCAAAACTTGCATAATAGGACTCACAAAACACCTAAGATACCAATGACATGTTACAAATGTAATGATACTTTAGAGGTGAAAATAAAGTTTGCAACCTTGATCATGAGAAACTAATTGAGAGTTGCAATTAAATCACAAGAGACATTTGTTAAGGCCATGACATGATCATGAGTGTTAGGATAAACGTCATCATCACATCCCCAAATTCCTATAAAGGAAGGAATTTCAATGAAAAACTTATTGATATCAAAGTATCTAAAATATTTACTAAGCTATCAAACCAAAAAGACCTAAAAGCTATGGGAATCTAGGAAACCAACCATAAATAGGAAGAATTTGTTAGAATTATCCCTAGTATATTCACTAAATCTATTGCATAAAATATTTCACAAGCTAGAAATGATTATTTCCCTTAGTTTGGCTAGCCAAACCTAAGACAAATCAAATATCTAAGCCATCATTTTCCCAATTAAATTTGATTTCAAGTGAAAGCACAAGTAGGAAGAAATATTAAACAAGAAGAGAACCTATTGTGATGCTTTGCAGTCCTATCTTTGAATCACTAGTCACAGACTCAAGGGAAGAGATAATCCAATGACTCTGAACTCCAAGATACCTTCACACATAAACATATAACACCTTAATCAATCTAACGAAACCAAAATGTTTCTTCAAATGTTTAAAATAACTAACTACTTGCATGAACTAAAATGAATTCAAATTTATCAATTTATCAATTTAACAACTATTAATTATTAAAATGTAAATTTAACACACATATTTTAGACACAAAATACTGGGGCGAAGTAGCGAGGGAGAGAAGAGAGATCTCAATTAATGCATAAAAGATAATTAGAAGCATTATACTTGCCAAGTGTCAGTGGATTCCCTCCTTTCCAATGCAAAAGTTCCTCTTCATTTCTTTCCCTTTGACCTCAACCCTTCCAAGCTACAATAACCTCACATGGATTTGAATAAGAAAATTAGATGCTCAATACTAAATCCCTAACTCACAAGGAGGAGATTTTTGGCAGTGTAATCTTACCAAACATTGAAGGTACTCTCTCTCCCCTTGACTTCCTATTTATATGGAGAAAGGTGGTTTTGGGAGAGAAGTATTTTGTTGGTTGGGACTGAAGTGTAGCCATACAAGTGGCATCATCATATTCACCCCACTTTGAACTTAAAAATCTTTATATGTTATATATTTTCCCTTAAATATAGGGATGATAATGACACTTTAACCCTTATGAATTGCTCAAACTATAAAAGACCTCCTTGACCATATATGTACCTTCACATGCATTCATTATCAATCCATGGTTACACCACCAACTCTAGTAGAGGAGACACTTACCTCCATGATGACAAATTAAGGATTGGTCATCGTGATATCCCTTCATTGTCAAAACCATAATTTTGTGTGTGTTTTGTAGATCAATTGAAGGAATAGGGAGTATGGATGACAACACATGATCTATCCAAATGCCACATTAATCTAATTAAATGCTAACAACCAAAGCCTACACCCTTAGGATTTTCAATTCAAATTATCATTGTGAATGATAGGTTATTATGTCTTTTAAGTTTTGAGGCCTAGTGCCACATGGAAGTGGTTGATTGGTCCACACATGTGCTAGCAAGGATGCCTAATCTTCCAAATGTCTCGTCATTTTTTGAAGTGTGTCCCTTCTTTGGCATGTTGTGGTGTTCTTTATCGGTAAATTGGAAGAGATAGTGGAGAAATAATTGGTTTTACCTAGATTTATTGCAGAGATGACAAATTGCAACCGCAATAACCAAATAAAAAACCATAAAAGCACAAAATGTTATCCATTTATTTATGAGAGAAATGTTCACTTTCCTTTTCAAGGGGGAAACCTCCAGATAAGCATGGCTTTGATTACAATATACTTCACAAGAAATCTCATTACATTGCTTCTACTTCTTTATATAGTTCTATCTACCCCTAAGAGAATTCTAGAGACGAAAGTTTCTAGTCGGCAGAGCCTTCTAGTAAGCCCTCCTACAATAGTTTCTTTCACACTAATGCATGGGACTTATTTACTAGAGATGGCCTCCATACATATAAACATATCTATTTACTTAGGGGGTTAGGGTAGGACCCTAACACATGCTCGATAGATGGTCTACATTTGCTCAGTGACATGGCTATTCCCTTGCTTGGTAGGAAAGCAATACCCCTAGTTTTATATCTTATCGGCACTAAGACATTGAGAAATGGATGCTTACTTGGTGCCCCTATATTCTCTCTTTTATCCTCCACGTCAATGATCAGTGGAAGCATGCTTCCTTATTTGGTAAGTTTGGATTTCCTTACTTAACGGTTCATGATCAACCTCCCTTTCTTGTTTATAGAGCATGTGGCTATCGAGGACAAGGTTGTTTTCTTGATGGTCGTCGACTTAACTAATCCTTCATATTTTTGGTTGAGTCCATCCTTTATGTGTTTGTGCCTTGTATGTTATGTTCACTAATTTGAGAAGATACACCATTCCTCACTTGTTGAGATATAGAGTTCCAATGATCATGAAGAAAATGTGTTAAGAAAATCGTCTTTGCTTGGTATCTCATGCTTGACCCTTTTCCCTCTTGCGTTGTGCTTTGTGGACCCATTTCGCTTCACTCAGTGATGAAACCTCCACATTTGATTGATGGACTAAAGAGAACTGATGTATTCCATCCTTGAGAAAAAGTTAGGTATGTTGAGCAAATAAAGGCATTGAACGCAGATCCTTTGCTTGATATCTTTGTACTTAGTCAAATTTCAATGTGTTTTTTTTTCTTTAACCCTTTACTCATTGGATGGTTCTTAGTCTACAACTTGCTTGAAAACAATAACTTTCCATAGCTTTGAACACCATGAAATCCTTCTTTCTACTATGTTAGTGAAAGTGTCCACCATTACTTGAATTGTATCCTACCTTAGTGTCAAATGACCCTAATAAAGTTAATGGTCAATGAACATACCTTCTTTTTGTGCATTGTTCTTGAGAAAAAAGATCATCTAACAATACTTTTATGAAAGTTGTGATATGAAGATGAAGGTGCATTTTGGGCATTACCACTTCTTAGCCCATCTCATGCACTAACCTACCTAACCATCAACATACCCAACTAACCTACCTAACATTCTAATTCACAAACCCAACTAACCTATTAATCAACTACCCCAAATAAACTATCCTAACCAACTAACCTAATTTAACACACCAAAAACTAACCTACCTAACATGCATAACTCACATAACCCCACATAATCTACTATACCATAGGCTACCAAATGATAATATACCTAACCTATCTAACCCATTAACCCACCCAATCTACTTCTTAAGCCACTTAACCTACTTACCCCACTAACTTACCTAACCTACTCCATGTTTAACCCCTAAGGGTCACCTGACCCAGAAACCCACCTAGCCCATCTAACTCACTAACATCACCCACCTAACTTGTCTAACGTAACCTGATAACTCACATAACCTACACAATCTTCTAATAAATTTAAGCTATCAAAAGTTAATTGACCTAACCTTACTAAATCATCTAACCTACTCTAATAACTTACCTATTTTCTCTAATAACTTATCTATTTTCTACATATATTGCTAACTTACATAATGTAACCAGCCCAAAAACATAACCCACTTAACCTAATTCATCAAACCTACTCTACTTACCTACACATAATCTTAACCCTTAAACCTGATCTTGATTTCAATGCAAATATTGAAACCCTGATCTTAATTTAAATGCAAATATTGAAAAGGAAGACACCAAAAAAACATTGTGCATCTCATTTTTCTAGTTTATACGAAAAGGACATGAGAAAAAGTTTTAAAAAGACCACGTATTGCATTAGTATCACCTATTATTATTATTATTCAACTCTAGTGGATTGGGTGATTTTAATTTCATGCCACTTCTCTCCCAACCGAACTATATCCACACATGGCTCGTTCCGTGAGCCATGAGGCAGCAGTAACTAATTGTCTTCTAAAAAGAATCAGAATCAAAGTCAAAATCAAAAGATCCATTATTAGAGGTTATGAATGCTTTCAATGAGAGTTGAACTCATGACCTCCCGCTTACTAAACGGGTGCTCTAACCAACTGAGCTATGAAAGCAACTGAAATTTATCTTTTGCGATTTAAACAATTTGGAAAGTTTAGAAAGAGCATCTAATCAATCCAACCATCTCAATTACACCGAAGTTGAAACTAGCAATAAGGCTAAACCTAGATATATAGAATCTGAATCAGAGATATATAAGTGGAGTACGTCACTACAATAAGCCTGAACCGAGATATATAGAATCTGAATCCAAGATATATGGATCAACATTAAATGGGAGGGAAATTTTAAAATATTAATTTGAAATTATCATGATGCGGATGTCATGTAAAATGGGATCTAAAATTTAAAAATATCAAACTGTAAATGAAATTTTTTTATAGTAAATATTTTTTTAAATATGTAAATATTATTTTAATATTAATTTTTTTTGACATTAATTTCACATAAAAATATTTTTATATAATAAATATTTTTTAAAAAATTAAATATTATTTTAATATTAATGCTTTTTACATTAATTTCACATAAAAGTATTATTATAAATTACTTATGATAACAAATTTTAAAGATATAAACTTAAATTCCTCCTAAATTGATGTTTGTCCACACCGCTTTTATCTTCACTATGAGTCCTACTCTACTAGTAGTGTCTTTCCTGTATAGTGTTCAAATCCCATCACTTCTCTGTTTGCCACTTCATCTTCACGCACATGGCCTCTTTATGGTTGTGAACTATTTGTAGGTTTTGTTGAAGTCATCTTGTCTCAAATAAAGGGTCAAGCACTTGGCTTTTCATTGGCATTCAAGAAAGGATGAAGGGTGTAAATGAAAATGAACCATAATAAGCACAAAACCTTTATAACAAGTATGATTCCGTTCAAGCAAGGTGTCTTTCACCTAAGGGTGGATCTATTACAACTAGCCATTGAGTTCAAAATATTGGTTACCTGGTTTATGTTTGGTTTGATTGGTTTCATTCATATTCTCATGGGTTTTTTCTCTAAACTTATTTGGGTTTTGATGTGTTTTTGTTGAGGTGATTTGTGTTATGATGGGTTTATGGTGACTATGATAGAGGGTTAAGGAACACTACAAGTGGTATCAGAGCTCTTTCTTGAGACAAAAAAGGGAAGATTTTTTTTGTCTTTTTGCAGATTTTTTCAAGGGAAAAAATTGAAGTACGACTAAGTAATATAGAGAATATAATTGCAATAACCAATACAAGAGACAATGATACAGAAAATGTAAACTATGTCGTTGTATTGAGATAATCTAAAGAAGAAAACAATGTTCACTTGCCTCTTAAGGTGGGGCAACCTTTCATCGAGAATAACTCCAAATACAATAAGCTCCAAAGAAACACTTGTCTTCAAAAAATATCAAACATTCAAACCATAAACAACACAAGAATATAGAAAATAAATCTTAAGGTAGGGTAACATTGTAATGTACCCCAAATTTTATTAAAATAAAAAAAAATTGTCGAGGAAAACTAAAGTCTATTATTCATCAAAATTGTTCGTGACACAAGAAGGTAATCCATTATATGTCTTATTCCAATATTTATACACATAGTAGTTTTACTCCACTAGATTATCCATTCTAAAGGTTTGAAGGAGATTTAAACCCAACCTATCTCCTATTGTTATATTTCATCATAGCATTGTTATTAGATTAGAGTCATACATTTATTTGCATTGATGAATTAATGGCTAGAACTGTCAAAGTCCAAAACATAAGCACTAGGGTTACATCAAACCATGCTATCCATATTATAATAGGTAATAACCTATGTGTATAAAACATGTAAGCGATATAATCCATAACAACAAGATTTAAAACACTAGCGTACATAGTGTTGAACTAGGAGACATAACCATCCAAGTCAAAAATCTACGCACTAGGGTTTATAACACCCCATAACAACATACCACCTTACCATAGTGTTAACGAACTATATTTAACAAGGAAAAATACGATGGGCATACAATAATGAAGTTGTAACCCTACGCAATACACTAACATTGCCCAACCGATCTGTGGTTACAAATATATACACAACATTGAAGTGGTTCATAAAAATCATATTTGAGGTGGATGTCAAGTCGGTCTGAACCTAGGCTATTATAACTATAGGCATTTATGCTAGGGCAGGTCCATTAATGGTGATAGACCTACCAATGTTCTCCAGGCTTGACACTACAAATAACTGGCCGTTGTGGGCTTGCCACTTCAGTTGGTTTCACATGGCAAGGTATGGGGTGGCGTACCCATCGCTCTTCTCCACTATCAAGGGGCTCGAGGTGCGATTATGCCCCTCATAGTTGTTCCTTTGGTCTCCTTTGCACTTTGTTACTCTGTGGTTTACTCCCCGCGACTGGTAGTAGTGTTTGAATATGTGGAGAATGGTAGCATTGGTACTTTGACAGAGTTCCCCACAAGCACAGTGAGTAACTGTTCTAAAGCTTGTGTTCTCTGTGCAATGTATTCTTTATGCAAAAATGTTCTCTATGCAATGCATTCCTTATGCAAGGCGTTCTCTGTGCAATTTATTTTTTATGCAAATGTTCTCTGTGCAGTGAATTCTTTATGCAAAAATGCCCTATGTGCAATGTTTTCTTTATGCCGAAACGTTCTTTGTGCAGTGCATTCCTTATGCGAGGTGTTATTTGTGCAATGTATTATTTGAATAATGCCTTCTCTGTCTGGTACAATAATATATTTGTGAGGTTCAATGTCACATACTTCATGCTTTTCTTTTTGTTTGAGAGTTAATATCGTATGATAAATTGCACTTCCATATGCATTTTGTTCTAGGCTCCACCGTGTTAAAGATTTCATTTGTGAATTGGGTTAACCCTTTAAGTTTATCACTCGGGTTTGATGGGGTTACTGTGTTTCTTCTATGTTGGATATCAGTCTTCAAACTCATAATCCTTCGGGGCTCCTTCCTAGTCCACCCATGGTCAGAATTAGCGTTGCCAAAGGCTAAACCCTCTGCAACTTCTCGTTTGGTTTCAAGTCTGTACAAAGGTGATTACACCCACGACCCTTGTTTGGAGGTTACTGTGTAAGAAGATGATTGTTAGTTTTAGAGGCTTATCGTGCAGACCTTGTATAATAGTCATGACCAAATAGTCTTATACTTGCATCCCACCGCTCGAACAAAATCTTCGAAGCTTCATGCACTTAAAGGATTCGTGACATACTTTGATAGTTGTTAAACCCTATAAATACAATTCATGTTTAACGTTGTCTGTTAATTTAAAAAAAAATCTATTTGAGTGGGAAAATCGTAGCTCTGTCCTATCAAGGGTTTTTTATTTATCTTTTTAATGATTTTCCGGATTTTTCCTCTAACCTAGACATTCGTATGTAATTAGGATAACTCTATAGACATCATTCATTGAATGTCGATGCAAGAAAATCACAAGGTTTTGAATACGTCTGTGTTCTTACGTTCTAACCTATGAAATTAGATTTTTACTGTAACTTTTATGCACCCAGATGGCCTCATTTGCATCTCTGTAATGCTTTTTCGATTTAATAAAATACTTACCA
>ML792485.1:483500-505968 GCA_009831015.1 Picea engelmannii | reverse complement strand
ATAATTACCTTTTAATCTAATACTTTCTCTGCCGCAAGTATCCTTTGTGTTGGAATCCATCTATGTATTGAGGAGGCAACATGTAATTTTGTTCTTTAAAATGTTAGTTTCTCCATAGTATTATTTTGGCCCTCTGCACGGGGTTTGGTAATTTTATCGAGGTAATATTTATCGGTTAATTGGTATTGTTTTAGTTTATTAACTCCACCCCTCTATTAAATCGTTTATTGGCCCGATCTTCCTCCTGATTACAGTTTGTATTTTTTTTGGGTAATTGTTCTCTGTACTTTATAATGAAAAACGTGTACAGGGATAACAAACTACAAAACTTGATTTGAAGTATGTTTTTCCTTTTATTTCTTTCACAAGTAAATTAATTTCACATGTATGTCAACTGATGATGGCTCCCTTTGTCTTGCGAGGGAACCCATCAGATGAATTACGCATCCACTCCCCTTCCTGGGTCTTGGGTCAACTGCTTCGCAAGGAAACAAATATACTTCGTTATGCAATCGGGATCCAATATAAGTATACTTTGACTCTTTTTATTTATCTCATTCTTTAATGGTTTGTACATTAGTAAGTTACTAATAGTGTTGTATGGCTCTTTTGTAGGTTGGGAGAAAAGACAGTGCACTTGGTGAAGTAAGCACCCTGTCCACAAAAGGTATTCAAGTTCCATATCTCTTCCACCAGTCCATGCGTGCACTCGCAGACAATTTCATGTATTCTTTTAAATCTTTGTTTAGACTAGATATGGAGTTCTTGGGTCTATGGAAAACCCAAACTGTAAAGTGTTGGTCAGCGACCTATTGTCTATTATATCTATATCTATATCTATATCTATATCTATATCTATATCTATATCTATATCTATATCTATATCTATATCNATATATATATATATATATATATATATATATATATATATATATATATATATATATATATATATATATATATATATATTTCAAGTATCATGTGATCTACGATATTAGATATCTTTCTTTGATAATAGATAAAAGAATGTATTTGGGACTTTTATTCTTTATACTCAGCATAATAGTAGAAAATTCAATAAAGTTTGTTTATACTTTTCTATTTGAAGTATTTGATTATATATAGGAATGAACAACACTCAAGAAACTATATCTATCATGGCCAATAGGCACATATACACAATATATATATATATATATATATATATATATATATATATATATATATATATACCAAACCTTAATAAAACACCACTACATGTATTTTTATACAATGGCAAACCACAAAACTAATATGGCTATATAGTCCACTTAAACAAATTCTACTTATAAGTATAGAATATAAGGCATGGAATCAACTGTATAACATCAACAATTTGAGTACATAGTTGAGATATATATCTGAAGACTGATGTTGGGAAAACAAATGGAACAACTGTGTTCCACCCAACCGTAGACATAGAACAACCACAATCACTTGTCCTGATCACCCCCTAGCCTTACCATGACTCCATAAGGGAAAACTAAATCACACTCCTTAGACACTGTCACCTTCAACAGTTTAGAAAATGCTTTGCCTCACACCAAATGTGCTCATAACAACAAAACAGTTCTTAATCCCAACATACTAAGTAGTGTCTTGCCTCTCACATATGTTGTATTTATCTTGTGCCTAGGTTTTTCCATTCATTTCCCTCCTTGGGGAAATTCACAGATTTACAAATCCTTGATTTTTAGGGGTTGCTAGTGACAAAACTCAACTTTTGCCACTTGTAAAAATCATCTCTGAGTTAACTCAAACATGTTCCCCACTCATGGAGTCATATTCATGTAACACCCCAAGGCCAAGCCCTACTGAATTGTAATTATGTTTATAGGTTGGTGAGCCAAGTGTTTATAAGCTGAAGACTTATATGTTTATTAGGTCGGAGAGCCTAGATGCTTAAGGCCATGAGCCTGATTTTTGTATATGTAAATACACATATCGTTATTAAAATTACATTGTTGCATGTAGATCGACCACGAAGAAAGAGTTATGGGGGACTAAGATCCACTAGGTAGGGTAAGGGAGGGGGCTAAGTGTCTAGGCCTAGGGGCTAAGCTAGAGGGCTTACCTCTAAGGCAATAATATTTTATTATTATTTCCTAAAGGCTAAGGTGGACATGATAGGTGTTGTCCTAAGTTCCTGGGAAAGGGAACGAGTGCTAAGTGGAATGAGTGCGGCTTCAGGAAGACATGTGTCAACCTGGGCACATGCAATTTATAGCTGTGAAAGCTAGCTCATTGGGGGCTCCTCCTCCTCTCCATTCTCGTGACCCTCACTTGTTCGCAAGTCTGCTACCGTACCCGATTCACCCACTGACTCACGTACTCATCCATCATCTCCATCGTCGACCTCTGAACAAGCACGTACCCTATAACTTCCTGAGTCGTGTTGTGTCTTAACTATTGGTCGTTGCATCCCACGCAGTTCCTTGACTGAGTGTGGATTGTTTCCATCGTCTATTCTTTAATGAGCTTTGTTGTTTCCATCACCTTTTAGGGAACTGATTTAGAAGATGGACTGAAGAAGTAGGTTATCAAGCCTATGGTTTGAAGAGGCGGTTGTCAGGCCCATGCATTGAAGAAGCAGGTTGTCAGGCCTGCAAGCAACTCTCTCCAGGTGATAGAGGTTGTTGGGGAAGTGATTTCCCATAGGTATCCCAACTGCAGCTATAGTGCTCGGACAATTCCTGTCCGACCTGTTGTTGAAGCCCAGGAAGGGAAGTGAGGAAGCCGAAGGACTGTTGAGTAGAAAAGGGGCACACTTCTTGGGGTGGGACATGCATGCGGGGAATGAGAGGCTGTAGGATATTAGTGTGAGCTAGCCCTGGGAGATAATCCTTCATGTTGACCTGTGTGATTTTCCTGTTTCCTTTGCCAAGCCTAGGAATCCCTTGCTCGGTGGACTTTAGTCCCAGCATGGGGGTGACCCACTGTTGAGAATGATGAGCAGCATGGTGTAAGGTTGGGAGGTTTGTGGAAGTTTTGCACGCAATTTGTGGTCATCTATTGAAAGATAAGTACCAAATATTTATTGATTGTATATTGTGTAACTATACATGTGTTATAATTGATTAGTAATACCTCAATATATTGTATATGTTTTATGTGTAGGCTTACATTTATTTCCGATTGATCTGTGTATGGTTAGAATATGTCATATGTATGCATATGTTGTCTGTATGTTTTAATGATTATTTTCGCATGAATAAGTGGCATGAATAGAATGTTGTAACTGCTAATTTGCGTTAGATATGCATGCATATAAATTCACAAATTGGTATCAGAGCTAAGAGAGATGTCCAAGAAGTGGCGTTGCTCGACGTGTTGGTGGCTGGGGAAGTTACAAAATGGTATCAGAGCCATGGTTTTAACACTAAGCCTAGATGGGCCATGTTAGTGGAAGCTGAAGCAAAAGTTCTAGAAAAGAATTGTTGTCAAAATGGACAAAACTCAAGTTTATATTCCATGGTTTCTATCTAGAACCTGGATGGGCCATGAACGAGAAATTCAACATAGAAAGTCCAGAGAATTTTGAGGTACAGAGTGCCAGAAGGGTATTGAAAGAATACTTGGACTGTGTTCAGAAACACAGGAGGCATAACAAGTTTAAGAAATGGCCACAGAGAAAGAAATCACAACATTCGTGGTGTTGGGCCATTGGATCTGGGCGAGAGCAAGATAAGTCTTCAGATGAAGAAAATATAAAGTCACGATCGTTAGATCTCATTAAGGGAGATCGACGGTGGGGAGTCATTGCGGAGATTGGGAATGAAATTAAAGCGTGAGCAAGTTGAGTTTCCGCAATCACTCTTGGCCGTTGATCTTCACAATCCATTAAAACACGATTGTCGATCTTGCAAAGTGAGATAAGTGCCCAAAGGTTAAGTCGAGGTAACATCTCTCGGTCACATGTAGAGAAGACAAAGTGAACTTCGTGCATTTCCTTTCCATTGATCCAAGAAAGGAACATGTGTCGGCAAGTCAGCTTGTTCGAGAATACAACATTCGGGAGAAACATGGTGTGAATAGAGTGGAAACTGTTGAAGTCCCGAAGCTCGAAGCTCTGAAGTCCCGAAGTCTGGAGACAATCTGGATCGTTCGTCGAAGGATACATGTGTCAAAAGATTGACTTGTTTAGGAATTCAACGTTTGGGATAAACAAGGTATGCTAAGGTGAAATCTGTCGAAGCCCAAAGTCTCGAAGTGATGTGGCCCGCTAACGTCACTAGGGATGACGTGGACACATGGGATGTGTGCCACGTGTCAGTGAGTTAAGAACCTTTGTAAGACAAAAATGCAGTTAGAACGTGACATATATCACCCGCCTGATTAGACTACATGTCGGCTTCGTGTATTCTTCCACGTGGCACTCCTGGTGGTGGCACAAGGTAGTTAAGCTTGGTGAAGAAGTTAGTCGGATTGGGCCCACATAAATTTGATCACAATCTATCAATATCGATGGTCGGGCGACATGGAGGAGATTGAAGTTGCGCGATAGATAATTCTACAAGGCGGTCCCGCAATCCAAACCACGGTTTTTCATATGGGGTACATGTCAACATGGGGACAATTACAGAACAATCGATGGGTTACTCCAAAACCGCCAACCCATGTTCCTGCAATTTGGAAAAATTATAAATTTTGATGTGACATTGCAGTATTAATTAGTTCAATCACGGAAACCATGAGCCCCAATGGACGCATGGCGCCATATCGTGAAGTCCGAAGACTTGACACTCCAAAAGAAATGGTGCATGAAGGAATAGAAGGAAGAAATTTTTGAAGCTCCTATCCACCATAGATCGGAGCAAGGAATGTGGACCGTAGATCTATCATTCTTCGCACGTTCTACAGTTCATTGTTCTATGATGTTGGGACGCGCAAAAAAAGGGAAAACTATGAAGCCTGGAGCCTGAAGTTTCAAGGCTTCGGATAAGCACCCAAATCATAAGGGTTGGATCACAGCCGTGGTCACACGCAAACCAAGGGTAGAAGAAAAAGGGGCTAACGCCCAAATTTTTTTTGCAAAACAGAGCCGGGCTTAGGGATATAGAATCCTGAAGGGGTTCTTGACCGACCAAGACCCGCTGAAAATGGAATCTGATATTGCTTTTATTGAATCCGATTGGTTTATTCTGGAAAAATTTTAAAGTCTATTAGATTGACAAAAATTCATTTGACTGCACATTTTGTAGAATTAACGATTGTCAGAACATAACTGAATTGTCGCATAGTGCAGAGAAATGGGGGAGGCACATGGTGCTTACAGTTTGGAAAATGAAGTTAGAGGAATGGATGTCCATTTGGGAGTTGAAGGATAAAACTCCAATGGGCATGGAGAAGAGATAGATAAAGAAGGGAACATGATGAAAATCATTGAAAAATTGCATAAAGATGTCCAGACTCATCGAGCAGATAACAAAAATCTCATGAAGGCCAAGGAGAAACATGGAGAATTCTACATAAAGTTGATGTAGAGCTTGGAAATAATAGAAAAGAAATTGGATAAGGAGAGTGGCTCAAGCAAATCAGAAAGTCACAGAAGAACAAAAAGTGATAGCAGATATCACCAACACTCCCCGAGACATTCCAATAAGAGAGTACATAGCAGCTCAAGTCTATACCCTGTTAGGAAGCATAAGAGGTCTGAGGAGGATGAGTTATGAGGGGAAATGAACAAAATCAAACCTCCTACGTTTGATGGGGAGAACAAGAAGGATGAATATGCAGAGACATGGTTGTTGGGCATGAGAAAGTATTTTCAATTGCATAATTATTCTTCTCATGCAGAGGGAAGAATTTCCATCTATCAATTCAAAGGTAACGCATCCATGTGGTGGGATCATCTTGTCCAGGCGCAACACATTAAAGAGAAAGATGTTACTTGGAGGGAATTCAAGAAGTATTTTGAAAAGAAATACTTGACTAAGAGGTACTATGATAAGAAAATGAAAGAGTTCTTTGAACTCAAGCTGGGAAGTATGTCCATTGATGAGTATGAATGAAGGCTTTTAGAATTGATGAAGTACATTTCTTTCATCAATGATGAGACAATCAAGATTAAGAGGTATTTGAGTGGTTTGCCACCATTTATCAGTGACAAAATACAATATGATGATCCCAAAACATTGGAGGATACCATAAGGCAAGCTAAGTGCCTATATGATCAACAAAAAGCAAGGCCAAATTTCCAAAAATCTTGGGAAGATAAGAAGAAATTCAAGATGGATCATAGGAAGAAGGGAATTAAGCCACCATTCGTCAGAAATAATTCTCAGGGACAACCAACTTCTAGAGAACCCAAAACGATTGAGACAAGTGGTCAAAGGCCAAGGAAATCATCGATTCAATGTTGGGGTTGTAAAGGTGATCATATGTTTAGAGATTGTCCTCACAAAAGTGACAAAGTGAGAGTTGTTCACAATGTTCAGCAAGATGAAACAGTGGGGGACATGGGTAGAAATTGTTAATGTTTAATCTATCATTAGAGTTCTCTACATTTCACTAAATAACAATAGAATAAGATAGGATCACTGAGAAATACACAATCACAAGAGACACACAATGTATCCTGAGAAACCCTCATGAGGGAGAAAACCCAACAAAAATTCCTTATTATAGATAGCCAATACAATGCCAAGAGATAACTCAAACAAATACANTCTCTCTCTCTCTCTCTTCTCCAACTGCAGCTCTGAAACTTGCTCCTCAAATGAACAAGTGAGTGTGTGTCTAAGTGAGGCGCTAGCCTCCTTATTTATACAACTCTGACATGTGTGGAGGTGTCTTTTCACTGGTAGGGCCGACTTCTCAATGTGGGTGGTTATAACCACCTTTAATATATTCTGGGGCCGACTTCTTATTATGCCTATTACAATTGTGTTTTGACCAATCTGCAAAAGGGGATTTGGTCTTTTACAATAGCCGACATGATCAATCCGCAATAGGGGATTGATCTAATGAATAATACAACACTAATAATTAGAATACACTTTGCAGTTACATTATTTCAACACTCCCCCTTAACAACAAGGGTATTCTACAACAGCATCAGGTGAGAGAGAGGACAACATCATCAACAACATCAAGTGGGTCAGAGGACATCATCATCAATATCATCTTGGAACACTGACTGGCATATCTATAAATCATCAAAAGTTTTTTCTCATCATCAACACAACACAGAAGTTGGAGCATCATCAACACAGCATGGAATTGGAGTAGCATCATCATCCTCATCTGTATGAGGCTAAGATAACATCATCATCATCTTCATCATTAAGGCTGAAATAATATCATCATCATCATATTCAACAAGGATTCAGGAGATGCAGTGGCATCATCATCATCATCTTCAGCAAGAGGTTGAAGTGGCATCATCATCATCAACTGCATCGACATGGATTAGTATAACATTGATACATCCGCATCATCAATGTATCAATGTTGAAGTGGCATCATCATCATCAACAATTAAGAGGTTGAAGTGGCATCATCATCATCAAAAGAAACAATATCATAGCACAAAGGTTGGCAACACATCATCACAACACGACACTAGCAACACAACACGAGGCTGGCAACACATCATCACAGCACGAGGCTGGCACATCGTCACAACAATTAAGTTGGCACATCATCACAACAATTAAGATGGCACATCATCACAACAATTAAGGTGGCACATCATCACAACAATTAATTTGGCACATCATCACAACAATTAAGTTGGCACATCATCACAACAATTAAGCTGGCACATCATCACAACAATTAAGTTGGAATCACAATACAAGACTGGCTTTATGTCACAACAATTAAGTTGGAATCACAATGCTAGGCCAGCTTTACGTCACAACAATTAAGCTGGAAGCATGGTACTAGACTGGATTTATGTCACAACAATTAAGCTGGAAGCATAGTACTAGGCATATCTCAACATAGTGATCTAGACTGGCTTTACATCACAACAATTAAGTGGGAAGCACATTACTAGGCATATATCAACACAACAATCTATATTAGCTTTACGTCACAACAATTAAGATGGAAGCACAGTACTAGGCATATATCAACACATCAATCTAGACTGGATTTATGTCACAACAATTAAGCTGGAAGCACAGTACTAGTCATATCTCAACACAACAATCTAGACTAGCTTTACGTCATAGAAATTAAGCTAGAAGCACAATACTAGGCATATATCAACACAACAATTAAGTTGGAAGCACAAAACTAGACTGGCTTTACATCACAACAATTAAGCTGGAAGCACAGTACTAGCCTTGCATATCTCAACACTACTCCCCCTTTCGAGGGAGGTCCTTTCGTACAATACCAAGATTATCTCAAAAGTGCTCAAACTTTACACGAGATAGAGGCTTGGTCAACACATCGACAACCTTTTCATCCATGCTAACATATTGGAGCTTTATGGCTCCTCTCTGCATCATTTCACGGATGTAATGATATCGGATCTCTATGTGCTTCAACTTGTCATGAAATACAGGATTCTCTGTCATCTTTATGCAGCTTTGGTTTTCACATAGGATCGTGGTTTCTTCCATCTCTAGGTTGAATAGACCAGTCAATAACTTACGAAGCCATATAGCTTTGCAGTTGGCAAAACACGCAACAATGTATTCTTCTTCTGCTGTACTGAGAGAAATGTTGGATTTCTTCCTACTCTGCCATGAGATCATGGGTGATCCCAAACTGAAATAGCATCTTGAAGTTCTCTTCCTGTGAGAGACACTTCCAGCCCAATTTGAATCAGTGTACCCACTCAGTGTGAAATCATGATCTCCATCATAGCTAAGACCACAATCTAATGTACCCTTAAGGTACCTCATCACATGTTTTGTAGAAACTAGGTGAACATGTTTCGGTTCTACCAAAAACTGACTCAAGGTGTTCACAACAAAATAGATATCTGGTCTGGTATTCGTCTGGTACATCAACGATCCAATGATATGTCTATACAGTGTGGCATCAATCAATTCTAATGAAGTGTCGACCAGTAGCTTCAGCTTCATTTCCATGGGTGTATTCATGGACTTGCATTCCAACATGTCGAATCTCTTCAGGATTTCGACTGCATACTTCCCTTGGTTAAGGAAGATTCTCTCTGGGCTCTGGCATACCTCAAGACCTAAGAAATAATGCATTAGGCCAAGGCATTTCATCTCAAATTTTGAAGCGAGATTCTTCTTTATTCGATGTTGAGTTTTTCTTCTCTAGTTAAGAATAAGTCATCCACATACAACAACAATATCATCGACTCATCATTCATAACCTTGAAGTAGAGGTTAGAATCTTCTTTACTCTTGGTAAATCCCAAGCTTGTCAAGAACCTATCAATTCTACCATATTAAGCTCTAGGAGCTTGCTTCAACACGTACAGATCCTTCTTCAACTGGAAGACATGAGTCTTTCTATCTTCAATCTTCAAATCATTTTTTCTTATTACATTGTACCAACCTGGTACACTTGCTCAACTGCAACTCAATTTGCACAATCATGTGCTAGCTCTATGTGCTTTCTGCAAGGCACTATATGTCTCACTATCTATGAGTATGTCCTCTACTCTCTCTGCAATTGTTCCTTCTAGAATCTGGGATTTTGCACCTATAGCTTCTCTGAGGCTGAGAATGATTGCTTCATTCTCATTGTGGCTGCTAACATCTGAGAGTAACTCCTCTTATTTTATCATGGTAACAGTTTCATCTGAAACTGAGAGTGGCTCAATAACTGATACTGAGGATAGCTCTTCTTCTTTCATAGGGGTAATTCTATCATAGTCATGTCTTCATGACCCAACTGATGTATTTCACCAACTGCCACTCAAATTTTAAGTATGGGGATTGCTCCCCTTGCATCTCATACTATATATGAATCATGGTTGTTCGGGTTCTCTTCATAAGTACTGGAACTGTTTCTTCAATAAGTGTCTCTTCATAGTCTTCTCCCTTTTTGATGGGAGAATCCTCTAGACATACATCAGACTTTGTACATCTAAAACACATTTGATATGTATAGATCAATACTGGAAGTCAATACTGACTTCTCTTCTCACGAAATAATTCATATCCTAGTCTTTCTGACTGGCTTCCTTCTTTGTCATTGAAACAAGCGAATCGTCCCGGAGATTTCATATCTCCTAAGATTCTCTGAAGTTATGATCTAGTCTTCTCATGGCATCTGTCTTCCAATCCTGGAAGTTGTCTCTTCATCTGATCCTTTCGAAGATTAGGTTTACTCTCGATTTCTTCTGAGTCTACAAGGACTTCATCATCTCTTACAGGGTATACTTGGTGTTTCATACCAATTCTAAATATGGAAGACAGAGTCAGGCTTCAAATGAGATCTGCTTCCCATTCTAATGTTCGGTCATCTTTGGAGCCTTCTGCTCCTTTCAGTCGATCTTCATATGAGATATTCTGAATCTCAAGAGATAGCTTCTTCATCATCTTCTTTGGTGCATGAGTGTATATGGTCATGTACATAGTTTGCTTCATGTCTCATATAATATGTTGCCTTATGAAACCTTCACTATAGCTTTCTCAGGGTTATCACCTGTGACTTGAAACAAGGTCAACAAAACAACAAGCAAGAATAATATCCTTTTGATAATAATAGATAAAGCAATAGCATGAATAATCATCACAGTAGCTCCTTTAGATCCATCACTCGTGGCTTGTCTGAAGCAAAAATCAAAAGTAAGAGATACACTACGAAATGAGGTCAACACTCTTATAGTGTTGTGATCGGACATTCCTTCATGGAAACCTGGAACTAACAAACGAGGTTTCTCCTGGGACGTGGAGCATTGTCCTCAAGAATGAGTGCTTGTTTTTCTTCCAAGTCTCCTTCACTCAAGATGACGAGTGCTTTCTTCAACCTGTCTTCTGTAATGAGACAATACGCTATCTTGATAGAAGGTTGGGTTAGAGGATAAGCTCTATGATCTCATATTTTAATCCATCTAATACCTTGACTCAGAGTTTGATCAAAGGTTAGAATGATGGTCATAGCTACAACATGCAACACTGATCAAATAATGTCATAACGAATAGATGCATATCAGAATAATCACACCTGGGTTGCATCATTCCTCTAAATGTGTTGGAACAAAATACAAAATACAAAATACAAAAATTCAGGAACTGTAGATGATGTGTTGAAATCTTCATGTTGATTTCTGGGGAAAACCGTTGGTGAGTCATCTACACGACTTCATCTGATCGGATTGCTGACTAGACCTAGACATATCATCTCTTACTCGATCAGATTGCATAGCTCTTCCCATCGTAGCTGACTGGGAATGATGACTTTGAGTAATCCTCTGTATATTTCATCCATCTCTGTATACTTGGAAAAAGTTGGCTTGAAGATGAAAATATATCGGATTTCGTGTTGTATGTTGATGTCTGGCTGCAAGGTTTCTAAGAACGCCTTGCCCGTTATGTTGCCCTGTATTCCCGAAAATTTAGAACTATCTTTGGCCATTGTGGCCAACTTCCATTTATAATCAGGAAGGTTCATTAACTTGTCATTTAGGACCCTTAAGCCAAGGAGTCCTTTCTTCTGCAGAGCTTCGATTTTTCCAAAAAATCTTTGCACTCATGTGTCCATAGTCTGGACTTTCTCTTCCAACTGCAGCATTAGCCCTCTTTTGGTCAAAACCCTCTTGACTTCGAGGATGGTTTCCATCTTGTCTTCAATCTTCAAATCCTCTAACTCTTCCCTAGTTTTGGAATTCAAGAATTTAATGATCTTAGTGGCTTCTGTGGGAATTTCTCCCAACTCTCCTCTTATTTTCTCAATAGCCTGCCTACTCCTTTGTACTAGTTCATTTTTCTCAAACATGATTTGCACCATAGGCCATATTTCATTTATGGATTTGGAGATATCCATCTAGATATTTTCCTTGGCCTCATCAAGTGTTTTGCCTGCCACTGTTTGCTTTTGAAGCTGCTACAATTCTTGTTTGAGCTTTTCTGATGTTTGTTTCTCCATGGAGTAGTTGGTTTGGTAAGAAGACTTAAGTTCCTGAAGGTCCTCAACCTCCTTTTTAAGTCTGTTAATTTCTCTCTCTTGCAAGTTCATCTCCCCCATGGATTTTGCTAGTTCTACTGTCCTTTCCAGAGCTGTCAGTGGGGTTGCTGAGGGAATTTTTGTTGTAGATGTTGTTCTTACTCCTGGGAGAGGAACTGCCCTTAATGGAATGACCTCCATAGGTGTTGATTGTTCGTTCTCCTTCACTAACCTTTCCAGTTCTATTTCCATCTCTTTCAACTGTGCGTTCTGCTCCATGATCAACTTGATCATCTTGTCCTTCTCACCATCGGTCTCAGCTATCTCCTTTGTATGTGCATCTTCCGTTGGTGGCAGTTTCAGTTGTTTCATCAAAGATGATATATCAATATTTTTCCTTTTAAGCATATCCTCGACTGCTTTCACATTCGAAGGGTCATACCCGATCTTGAGGACCAATTCTTCCAACATTTTAATTTTATTATCTTTGCAAAGGATGATATCTTTTCTAACTTCAGCTATGTCTGAACGTTGATTAAAGAAACTTGCAGTTTAGCATCCGAAGTAGAAGCATTTGCCAAAGTTGAGAAAACCATTTCTCCAGTTTGTCTGTGTAGATCGATTTGATCGGCCGGGTGCACATCTCTAGTGTGGAACTCTAACGTTTCCCTTTTATAATCAGTAATTGCCTTTGGGTCGGGCACCTGTGCCTGTAGAAAATCCATGTGCATTCTACCCTTCTCTGTATCAAATGCAGACAACAATCAGTGTTGTGTCGTGGATGACTGTTTCCAAAACTGAGCATAAGTACTGCTGGCCAGCGTCTGATTTCTCTTCTTGATCAGGTCATATTTCTCAAAAATACTCAACTTTGGTCCTCCTTTACTCAGCCGGTCGATTAGTGCAGTATCTGTCAGCTTGTTGGATGAAACTATAGAGATGATCTGCTTGTTGCTTGTGATAAGAGGTGACTGATCACCTTTCATAGTCGTAGTGGATTGGGTTTCCTTTTCACCAGCCGTGTCAGTTGTATGACTAGATTTTGGCCTTTTGGTATGTAATTGGAAAACTTCAGCCGAGACTTCGGTGACAGAAGGTGAAGTATCCTTCCTAGATCTTTTCTCCTTTGGAGCCTGTTGTGTGGTTGTTTGCGAGATAGTAACTGAAGGATCCTGTTGTTCTATCTCTTCTAGAGTGTTTGACTCCCACTTTGTTTGATTCGCGAACCTTTCTATCTCGGGCTTGGGTATATGAACATATGGAACATTTTTATTCTTAACCCTCATCTCTGAAATTATCCCGCACGGATCATAGTGCCACTGGAAACTAACTTCGAACTTCATTTCTTTCAAAAGTCTGTCTGCCTCTTCCCCGACGCCTCGGCTATTGCAGATAAAAGACCCTATTTGCCCTTTAATTCTGAGTTGTTGTTTCTTCTTCAGAGACATAAAATGTATGTCATCTGAGTTTATCATTTGTCTTATGTACTCCAGGGAAAATATCCTCACACGTAGATACTTGGGTAGTTTGTATGGAGCTAACTCGCATCCATATACTCTGATCTCGGTGTGATTTTGGTAAAGATACCAATCTCCAGTTTTTGCAAGGTCTGAGAGGTGTAAGATCCTCTGAATCTCCTCATTTATCCTTGGTTCTGGTCTACCACTGAGCATGCTCACCACTGGGTGGTAGAATTGTTCGATGAGCTATTTGAAACTGAACTCCGTGGAATTTCGTCTGAGCAACGATGTCCAATATGTTACCGCCTGGGGCTTCCCGTTCTTGTTCGTTTTCTGCATCAAGAAAAATAACATGTCCTCTTGAAAGAAGATGAACATGTAAGCCAGTATGGAGGAATACCATAACATGCCCTCTGTAGCGAATTTTGAAAGCTACTCGTGAATACTCTCCGCCAGAAAAGTACTATAGTCAAACTGAATGGTGGGCCTTTCCTCTGTAGAGAAAATGGATAGAAAACCCAATATAGGTTCATCCACCCATTCGTCTGAAAAATAACCAAGCAGAGAACAGAGCGATGAAATGACTTTGTTGCCCTTTTCTGAGAACAGGGAGGAAGGATATGGGGGATTTGACTTGGGGAGATGAGCATCCGGTGGGAGGAAAAGCTCAAAAATCTGGGCTCTCTGAGGAAAATATAGTTTCTGGTATAACTTTGTTATGATTTCAAGATTAAAAGGGGAGGCAGATTCATTTCTGGGTATCTGCATCATCTGATCAATGGCCTCTGGTGTGATGAAAAACAGAGTTTCTCTCGATGACGAGACTATGGTTCTCTGGTCGTGGATGTAATGAGCTTGGCATTTGAGGGCAAATTCAGGGAAATGATGGACCTGGGGGAAAAGATATAGAGGAAGATTGGACTCCCATAGCCCAATTTCATCGCTCTGATCTAAGAAAGTGTCTCTGAGCCATGACTGCAAATCCACGAAGTCAAATTCGCACCTTGTATCTGAGATTAATTGATCTTTGTCGGCCAAGGGCATCCTGTCGAGGTTGACAGGAGGTGGGAGGAAAGGATTTTCCTCAACTTCTTCTTTCTTGGATTTTGGCGCCATCGCTATGCAAAGTACCTGCAATTCAAACAAAAACGTTAGTGGGAATGGTTGTGGTTTTGGGTTGCTGACTGAATCAGAGAGAGGACAAGGAAAAACTTTCTGGTGTGGGGATAAGATGAGCAATGGGCGAATGAGGAGAAAAGTTAGTTTTGAGCAAACGGATACCCGTTGGGCGTGGGGGTATAGATCAACAGGCTAACGGATAAGATAGCCTATAATAAATGGCCAACAGGTCCTTTGGAGCATGAGATGGCAGGTAAAAAACGAGTGACGAGTACGACCAGGTGACGTGGAGGGTGTTTGATTGAGGACCAATAATAGCGAAGGGACCTGGGATGAGTGAGTAGGGGGAAAGGACTGAGAGAGTTATGAGACGGGACCATAAGGAGAAGATAGTGGAAAATGATGTCACGGGACGACATGGGTATGTCAGAAAAGTGGTAAATGGTAAGTGGTAAGATGGTTCGTGGTAAGTGGTGGGAGTCTGATGCAATAGATTCCTGCCATGTTAGCGGAGGGAGCCTTCCAGAAAACCATTTCATTCCGGACCCCCCCCGCTATTAAAGGCAGACCGGTCGGGGGGGGTCCGAAAAATGCTGCCAGCCATCCATCGGTGTGCCTGCCGCTAGACCGTAGATCTGAGCGCAACGTTTAACAAACTTTCCGGACCCCCCCCACCGTTAAAGGTAGAATGATCGGGGGGTCTGTAATTTAATCTTGGCCGTGGATCTGGGCGCCAACGCCTCATCCGTTCAGATGTGCGCTTTTGTTACCCATAATTCCGGACCCCCCCCCACTGTTAAAGGTAGAACAGTCGGGGGGGGTCCAAAAATTTTTGTTGACCATAGATCTGAGCGCCAACGCCTCAGTCGTTCATCTGTGCGCTTTCTTTAATCTGCCAGTGCAAAAATAATATTTGCTCCGAAAACTTAGGACAAGTGCTTTATGTGGGTCTGCCCAACTTTCCCTGCTTTTTGTCACCATGGGGGTTAGGCATCCAACTTTCAAACATCAAAGATATGGTTCAACATTGATCATCATGCATGTTTTATTGAAATAGAGCCAACTAACCTATGCTCTAACCTACTTACCTATGACATTTATCCCAGATTAAACTGTTGGACTAAGAAATTACTCTACCCTAGGGTTATTTGACCAAGATTAGGCAGTTTGGTCAAATTTATTCACTAGCTAACCTAAACTGCTTCGCTAAGATTAAACAATTTAGCCAAGCGTATTCACTAATCCTATCAACATCAATTTAAAATGACTTAGCCATGCTTAAACTGTATGGACCAGGTCATTGTTATTGCATGGGGCTTTACTCAATTTCTTTTATGCCCTCTTTTATTCTTTTCTCATTTTCTTTTTCTTTTCTTTCTTTTTCTCAAATTATTTACAAAATGGAAAATTATTAGGCAACCAAACACAATAAAGGGATAACATTTCAGTCACCAGTTGATCCTATAAATTATAGGTTTATAACATTGATAAGAACAAATCTCACAAGGAATTTAAAGTAGGGGATCATGTATTCATGAGAGTGAAGACCAACATAAGCTCCCTGAAGTTGGGAATTTTTTCAAAGTTGGCAGCTCGATATTGTGGGTCATTTGAAATCCTATAGAGGATTGGTCCAGTAGCATATAGGCTTGTATTTCCTGCATGCATGTCTATATATAATGTATTTCATGTGTCATTGCTTAAGAAATATGTACCTGATGCTAATCGTGTTATTGATTGAAATTTGATTCAGGTGGAGAAGGAAAGCACTTTTCAAGTGCATTTGGTGCATATACTGGACCAGAAAAGCAAGCAGCTATGGAATCGAGCCATAGGGCTTGTAAAAGTTTAGTGGACCTAGTACAGTCCTGAGGACACAACATGGGATCATGAAGATGCTATGCGGACATAGTACACACATCTTTTTGAAGATTTTGGAAATCTTGTTGTTGTGTAAGTAAGTTGCACTGAGGATAGTGCAAAAATAATGGGAGGGGATTGTAACACCCCAAGGTCGAGCCCTACTAAATTGTAATTATGTTTATAGGCTGGTGAGCCAAGTGTTTATAAGTTGAAGACTTATATGTTTATTAGGTCGGAGAGCCTACATGCTTAAGGCCATGAGCTTGATTTTTGTATATGTAAATACACATATCATTAATGAAATTACACTGTTTCGTGTAGACCAACCACAAAGAAAGAGTTATGAGGGACTAAGATCCACTAGGTAGGGTAAGTGAGGGGGCTAAGTGTCTAGGCCTAGGGCTAAGCTAGAGGGCTTACCTCTAAGGGAATAATATTTTATTATTATTTCCTAAAGGCTAAGGTGGACATGATAGGTATTGTCCTAAGTTCTTGGGAAAGGGAACGAGTGCTAAGTGGAACTCATGTGGCTTCAGGAAGACATGTGTCAACCTGGGCACATGCAATTTATAGCTGGGAAAGCCATCTCGTTGGGGGCTCCTCCTCCTCGTCATTCTCGTGACCCTCGCCTGCTCGCAAGTCTTCCATCCTACCCGATTCACCCACTGACTCATGTACTGAGCCATCATCTCCATCGTCGACCACTGAACAAGCACGCACCCTATAAATTCTTGAGCCACATTGTGTCTTAACTGTTGGTCGTTGCAGCCCATGCAATTCCTTGATTGAGTGTGGATTGCTTCCATCGTCTGTACTTTACTGAGATTTGTTGTTTCCATCACCTTTTCGGGAACTGATTTAGAAGCTGGACTGAAGAAGCAGGTTGTCAGGCCTGTGGTTTGAAGACGTGGGTTGTCAGGCCCATGGACTAAAGAAGCATGTTGTCAGGCCTGCAAGCAACTCTCTCCAGGTGAGAGAGGTTGTTTGGGAAGTGATTTCCCAAAGGGAGCCCAACTGCAGCTATAGTTCTTGGAGAATTCTTGTCTGACCTGTTGTTGAATCCCTGGAAGGGAAGTGGGGCAACCGAAGGACTATTGAGCAGAGAAGGGGTACACTTCCTGGGGTGGGACAGGCATGTGGGGAATGAGAGGCTGTAGGTTGTTAGTGTGAGTTGGCCCTATGAGATAATCCTTCCTGTTGACCTGTGAAACTTTCCTGTTACCCTTGCCAAGCCTAGGAATCCCTTTCCCGGTGGAGTTTAGTCCCAACACGGGGGTGACCCACTGTTGAGCGTGATGAGAAGCATGGTCTAAGGCTGGGAGGTTCGTGGAAGGTCTGCATGCAATTGGTGGTCATCTATTGAAAGATACATACCAAATATTTGTTGATTTTATATTGTGTAACTGTACATGTGTTATAATTGATGAGTAATACCTGGATATATCGTATATGTTGTATATGTAGGCTTACAGTTATTTCCACATTGATTCGTGTATGGTTAGAATATGTCGTCTATATGCATATGTCGTTTGTATGTTTTAATGATTATTTCTGCATGAATAAGTGGCATGAACAAAATGTTGTAACTGTTAATTTGCATTAGATATGCATGCATATAAATTCACGAATTGGTATCAAAGCTAAGAGAGATGTCCAAGAAGTGGCGTTGCCCGACCTGTTGGTGGTTGGGGACGTTACAAGTCAACTATTTTCAATGTGGTTGTTCCATTTGTCTTCCATCATTTAATTTATTAAAAAAATTGTCTCATACATGTGTCCATCAAAAGAGGACAATTGGGAAAGTCAAACCTTTTCCCAATAGTCATAAAATAGTAATTACAAAATCCAAAATTCTAAATTCGGATTTTCCATAAATGAAAATTTATTTCTAAATTCGAATTTTCCATAAATGAAAATGTATCTCTAAATTCAACTTGGAATTTAATTTCTAATAATTTGAGGATATCACAAACACCATCAAATACTTCTTATGGAAGGAATTGCCCCGCAATCCATACTTGCTACAAGAATCGACATCCAACATATCTACAATACAATAATACTCATATGGGTGGGTACAAGCTAATGATGGTCTCTCATGACTCATTATTGGCAATGAGAACATAGAAAAACAACAATATGTTAACTTTGAAGGATTATTCAAGGTACTTTTACAATGAATTTGAATATGATTTGAAAATATGAAATGTAGAAAATTGAATTAGCTTTCCAAATATATAAATTTTATTTATAGAGTTTGTGAATAACTATGTGAAATTTGAGTTTTTCTAATAGTGGTATGTTATTTTTCAAGAAAAATATAATGTATATGGTTCCATTAGTGCAGGTGTTGAGTACCTTAATGATGAAATTTCCTTAAAAAAAATCAGAATTGTAGAGAACCCATGGTTCTAGTGCGAGTTTTTTTTCAAAATTTATAATATTAGTTTTATATATTTTTTTAAATTATGAAAGTCATTATATTTTTGAAATTACAACACCTTGTGTTAGTCCAGGATACAAGGGTCTTAACATTATCTCTCTCTCTCTCTCTCTCTCTCTCTCTCTCTCTCACACACACACACACACACACACACACACACACACACACACATTGTAGATCTCAGTGTCTTCTAGTGCATAATATAACTTATTTTAAAAATGGTTAAGCTGATAAAAAAATTATAGCAGAAATAAAAGAGGTATGTATTTTAGGATTTTGATATATGTCAAGACAAAAATAGATTAAAAATAGAAAACGATATTTAAAAAAAAAATTATATATGTGGAATCTGCATAGTTGACTCTATATGTGTATTTAGTTTCATTGACAATGGATTTGTGTAGCCTGCAAAAAAAATGTCAAAATGGAGATATTAAGAGGGAGCGAAACAAGCATGGTAGCACCCCTTACAGCTATAGATTGAGATCCAACCCCGCCCAAGGACAGATACATCAGGTATTGATTACGCTTGTCGATCCAAGAGTCGATCCAGGAAGGTAGGTGTCAATGCCACTTCTCAATACAGGTCTTGTCATAGCTGGGATGGGTTGGATACTCATCGAATAGAAGCTAGTGCCGGCCCCAATCTCAGGCCAACAAATGTACCAAACAACTCGAGCTCTCTCTACGACCTTACCCAACCAGCGAGAGCTAGTGGTGATCCATTATCTATGCAATTTATGTATTCATAAAAATGAAGGTCTTAATGTATTTGAAAACCAAACGACTAGGTTTTCCATCTTGAACCTAAATCCGAGGTAACCAACTCAACAAACACGTATGCTAGAGTTGTCACTCCCGCCCAAAAAAAAAAATTGAATTAAAATAACGTGTGCGCTTTAGGAACATGTGTATGTTCCTAAAGCACATGCGCATTATTAGGAACATGAACACACACATGTTCTTAATAACACAAAATCGCTCTCTCTCTCTCTCTTGCATCTACCCATCTCCCCTCTCTATCTCTCTTGTTCATTTTATCACTCACTTTCTGTCTCCCCCCATCCCTCTCTCTCTCTCTCTCTCTCTCTCTCTCTCTCTCTCTCTCTCTCTTTCTCTCTCACGATCCAACACCTTAAAAATTACAAGAAGTATCTCTCTCTCTTACGATCCAACACCTTAAAAATTACAAGAAGTCAATGAATGTGGTCTGCTTCGAGGGGGAAAACTCCTTTTACGATATATCTAATTTAGAATACAATATGAGATGAGATAAGATGATCCTAAGTCTAAGTCTCCTTATATATATATATATATATATATAGGAGACAAAGGGTACAATTATAATGAAAGGGTGCAATGAAGGGTTCTAGCCGACATACAATTTTAACATTAGAAATGTAATAATTAAATATCTAGGGCTTACTAAGGGGTTTTATACATAACATGGGGCTATGTATGGGGATTTGTCTAGATCTTAACATGTCCCTCCCCTTCAAACACGTGTTTTCCTCAACACTTGACAATCGCGGTTATGTTTGCATGAAGAAATCATCTTCCCATGTCACCTCTTCCACTCGTAGGTTCTTCCATTTGACAGGGTAGTCAATGATTGCTCGATTTCACAACTTCTTAATCCATATTTCAAGGATTGTTTATGGTTCTAGTATGATTTTCCCTTCTCCATTAATCTTTGATAAAATAGTTTGCACTGATATCTTGTCATTGATTATCTTCTTTAAGCAAGAAACATGGAATATTGGATGTACACTACCTGGTTGCATATGAATAACATGGAATTTATCTTGAGCAGGTGGAATACCCTTAGACATCTCTCCAAATACCTTGGAATGATTTTTGATAATATTTGGGACTTCCATTGGAGCAGAGGCTATAGATGTTTGAACATCTAGTGAACACAATTGTGAAATTACACCATGGTGTCTTTTTTTTAGTAATTTTGTCATACTGTTAGAGCTTATCACTTTATAAGGTTTCCCTTGGATACCTCTAAACTCAATTTCCTTGCCTTCTGAGGAAAATCTCATGAAAATATCTTGAAAAGTAAGGAACACGGTTTGCAATGATTGTAACCATTGGACCCATACAACATAAACACCACCCATTTTGATGGAAATCATGGGACTATCCAATAAATACTCCCCCATTTTGAGCTTAATAATATGGCACTTCCCAGAACAATTTATAATACCTCCATCTGCAATCATTACTTGAAACTTTGGTGCTGGATATACAAAGCAATTGAGATCTTTTGCTAATTTGTAATTGATGAATTTATGGGTACTACTAAAATCAATCAACATTGTTACATTTTTCTATTTGGTATATCCTTCTATCTTGAGGGTTTGTGGAGTATTGATGCTGACCAATGCATAACAAGATATAGTCGGAGTAGGCTCTATCTTGTGATGGTTCCAATTCTTGATATTCTTCGTCTTCCTTGTCCATGTAGAATAATTTCTTCTCACTGCATTTATGCCCCTTACTATACTTGTTGTCACAATTGAAACATAGTCCCTTTGTTATTCTTTCATCCATTTTCTGAGGTGTCAACCTTGTCAGTTTAGGAAAGGTAACATGGTGCTCTTTATAGTTATTAGTGGCCACCGTTCTAGTATCCATATATATTTTTTCTACTTTCCTTGCTAGCTTGCTCTAGGGATTTAGGTTCAAAGAGACACACTTCATGACAAATCTTCTTATTTAATGTTCCCATAAAGAGATCTAACAAATTATCCTAAGGAATGTTCTTTACCCGAAGGCTGAGCTTTTTGAATTATTGAATGTGCTATGTAATTGGACCTTTTTGTCAGAGATTTATCAATTGACTAAAGAATGTATTGTTCTTAATATCCCCATAATGTGATATCAATTCATCCGTAAAAATGAACCAAGAGATAACATAATTCTTTTTTCTTTCACAAAGCCATTGATACCAAACAAATTGATCATTTTCTAAATACAAGGATGCAATATGTACCTTTTGTAATCATGGCATTTGGTGTAGATAAAATAATTGCTCCATTTGAAATATCCATGTTATAGGATCATTACCATCAAACTTCCTCATATCAATGTTTGGAATTAAGTAGTTCATTGGTGCCGCATTGAAACCTTGATGACGTGGCTCTTGAAGTGATGAATAATCATGATTTTGGGACTCAATCTTTAGTTCTTCTACATTTTCATGATTTCCTTGCATCTTATTATCTCCTTTAGGGATTCTATCATCTAGGATATGTGACAACATTTCATACATGGAAAATTTCAATTCTTCCATCTTATTTTCCGTATGTTCCTGATTGTCATTCATCTTTCTTTCCATTTGATATGTATGTTCATCCATCTTATTTTCCATATGTGCACTATTTCCCTTCATATTCTTTTCCATATGTTCCCGGGAATGGGTTAAATGCACATGTTTTAACATACTACTACTCATTTCATTAACTTGGTTCTTTAATTGGGTTATCCTATT